>RJWH01004744.1:0-97314 GCA_004363575.1 Solenodon paradoxus | reverse complement strand
ATCGCGCCTTACCTCGGCCATGATCACGGTCGTGGACGTAACTGCAGTCGCTCTCGCCGCTCGCACCGCTGCCGTCCAAATATCTCATCCCCGCCCCCGACTAGCCCGCGGGGAGGTAAAGAGGACGGGGCGGAAGGCGGAGGCGGTCGGGTGACACCGGAAGGCGGGCGAGAGCGTCGCCACGACACCCAATCCGATAGGACCGCCTGGGCTGGAGGCGGGACCAGGCTCTGAGGCTGGCTTTCCATTCGCTCCTCTTTCGGGCCTCCTCCCAGACGTCGCCTCCACTGCGTACACGCCCCCGCCAGCCGCGGGTTCGCGGGCCGAGCTTCGCCTGCATTTGCTTTCACAATATTTCCCCCGAGGCCCCGCCTCCTCAGCCCTAGGCAACCGTCTCTAGGCAGGCCCGGCTGGCTCCGCCTCCCGGGTGCACGACGCGGCCCGGCGCCCGACCTCCCAGGATGCCACGCGCTGGCGGGAGGTTTGGAGCGGTGGACGCAGCGTCCGCGCGGCGCCTCGGAACGCGGTGACTGCGTGGCGTGGCCCGGCTCACGGAGGTAAGGCCCCGCGTGTCTTCCCTCCCCGGGCCTTCGCAGAGTGAGCGGCGAAGCTGCATTCGCTCTCCTTGTCGGCTTATTGCGGGAGAGCGGGGAGGAAGTGGGCTTCCGGGGTCTGTCGGCCTTTCTCTGGTGCGGTAACTGGATCTAAGTGGTTGCGGTCCGCGGGGATTATTTCACTCGAAACTGTCGTCACTCCTGCAGCGTCTTCGCCACTTAGAGGGCGCGACCCTTACCGAGGGAACTATTCGCAAACAGCTGTCTGAAGTTAAAAGGCGAAACGCATCTGTTTGTGAAGGTGGTGGTTTTCAAGGAGGGGGTGGGCGGGGTGGGTGGCATGATTTTTGTCCTCCGAGGGGCATTGGCTAGGTCTGCAGACTCTGGTGGTTGTCGCAGCTGCGTGGAGGCCTGCTAACAGACATCCCGTGGGTAGAAGCCAAGGATGCAAGACACTTGCTACTATGCCCCCACCAGTTAGCCAGCGCAGCATGTCAGAAAGTAAGGGCCAAAGTTGAGAAAGAGATATATTCGGTCCTGGAGCAGTTGCCATGACTGTCAGTTAAAAATTGAACGGAGTTTGTATTCCAGAATATTGGCTTGAAACAAAAAAAAGGAAAAATATTAAAAATCACAAAGACATTGTCAAGAGGAAATGACATCCCTCATATTTCCATCATCCATAGTTAACCATAATTGACACTGAACCATCTTTCATGGTACACTTTTTTTTTTCATATTTATGTTTTTTTGTTTTAACTGATGTCTACCTCCCTGCAATCAACAGTCCTGCTGAATTTGATATCAATACTTACAGCTTTACTTTTTAAATGTCGGACCCGGCTATTTGGATTTGAATCCAGCTCTGTTGCTTCCTTTCTGTAAACCATTTGTTGCAAGTGGGAGAGAGTGCTACTGAACTAACTTGGGGCAGACGGTGTCAATCTGAGACAAAATTCCATGGAGACGCTAGATGACAGCACTCAGTAAATTAATTTGCAAGCAAGAGTAAAGCTGGGGAAGAAAAGGCACTCTTTGGAGAAACAGTGGGCAACTACCTCGATTGGGAGCGATCTTCATATATAGTTTTTCAGGACATTTGCTAAGTGATGGAGTTTGTGACTTACAATGAGTAATAGGTTCCAGATGCAGTTTGAGACATAAGAGTGGGGCCCCAGATGTCCTGCACAAGCGTGTTCCCAGTGTCATGCTGTCTTATATTCTCTGAGCAGTGATTATCTCCGATGATAGATTTTGTTGATCACATAGCTGGCTGGGCCAAGGCTGAATCCAAGGGCAGGTTTGAGAGTTAAGACTGAAGGAAGGGAAGCATCTGCAGCCCTGTACCAGGTGTTGGTGCCGCCGCCTCCTTTCTGCTTGCTTCTGTGCTCTCCTCATTTTGAGAAGGTCCTTAAACTGGGTGCTTTCATTTCCCCCATTACACTGTAACATCTTTCACTACAGAATTTTCTTTACACAGGTTTATATTTTTATGGGAAAATAGAAACACTACTTAAAAATTATTTGAATATGTATTTCAGGCACATCCTGGTGGAGTGGCAGATAGGTCCACTGCCTCCAGCAAAGCACAGTCCACATAGATTCCAAGGACCCGGTTTGCATCCCGGGCTGGGTGGGTGGGGGGGTACAATCAAGTTGTACAACTAAAATAAACATAAATAAATTGCTTAAAAGTAATATTCCAGATACGGCTAGTCTCCTCCTGTCTTCACTCTGCTACCCTGATGACCACCTCCTTCTCTATAGTCGAGTCCTTCTTCTGCATTTGCCATCAATCTTCACAGCTTTGCTTTTTAAATGTTGAACTTGGCTGTCTAGATTTGAATCCTGCCTTTCTTACTTCCTTTCTGTAGGCCTTTGAGAAGATTCTGAAACTCTGCCTCAATTTCCCCATTTGTAGCATGCGATACTAGTACCTAGGCCATAAGGTTGTTGTGAGGAATAAATGAGTTAAATCGAATTCTTTAGAACAGTACCTGACACAGAGAAAGCTTTCAGGGAACCTAGCCATTGTAGGTTAACAGAAACTATGTAGTGCTATATTATGTGTTTTGATTAGATAATATACTGCAGTATACATTTTTCTGCAATTTTTTTCCTTTTTATTTTTCAACCTCATCATGATATATACATAGCTTTAGTTTATTCCTTTGTATATATTCATTCTGTTGGTGGTCATTGAAGTTTTCACTTTAAGTTAGTTTTATTGAAGGAACATTGCATCATAGTATAAAGGTTTGAGGTGTACGTCATAGTAAAACCATCTGTATATAATTAAGTTCACCATTTCAGTGCTTCCTTCACTATACAATTGATCCCGTTTACCCAGTTTCTCTATGCACCTTCCCGATTCTCTCTCTCTCTAATATTATAAATAGCAGCTCACTAAGACTTTGGTTTGATACTCCAAACATGTCTAGAGCAATGTCTTTGTGTGTTTTTATGTGGGGTTCTTTCTCTGGGTTCATATCTAGAAATGAAATTGTCAGTTATACGTATTTCCAATTACTGCCACATGGCCTTCCCAAGTCACCTCTTCCTTTGATTAAGTACTCAAAATGATCTCCTAAGTGATTGCTCTGCATCCATTCTTACCACATCTTAATAATTCAGAAGTACAGTCTTGTAAATTTCTATTTTTAAAATCTTTCAGAAGTTTCTTACTGCTTAGTGAAAGTTAGGAGTCCTTATTATGACATCGAAAACCTTTTATCTTTCTTAGTGGAACACCATTCTCCCACATTCACCTACATTTCAGGAACACTAGCTAATGTTGGGAAAGGGAAAGGAGAGATTGCTTCTGGGTAGGCCCTGACGAATAACTTCTGGTTGTGTAGGTAGAAAACAGTTTTAACAGTGAACCTATTAGGTTAACAATGTCCTGTATGTTTGAAAAAGATCATCTGTTGAAATAATTAAGTTGTAAGATAATGATTAATATTATTAGGTTAAATGTTTAGTTGGGTGACCTACTGTACCTTTTCCCCAAAGATACCTGTTTTTGAAGAAGAATTTTTTAAAAATTACTCATTTTAGTTGTACATTTTAATTCCACTCCCCGCCCCCCCGCCCCCCAGGCCCACAAACCCAAGTCCTTGGGGTGTATGTGTACTGTTATTGGCTGGAGGTGGTAGATCTGTCTGGTACTCCAGCAGGGCTCTCCCCAAAGATACTTTTATTGATTGAAACTGATAGTTCCTTAAAGACATTTTAAGATTACATCTACAGACATTATGTAACCTCTGTTAGGCTCTTCCTGAACCATACTGATAGTTGAAGAGTTCTGAAATTTATAGTGCCAAGAGAATTTATTAGCATTTGAAAGGAGCATTCTGTTTGGTAGGAGTCTGGTAGAGCAAAATGGATGAGGGTGATAATTTATTGCAAGCCTACCATATTGTTTCTGCAGGATACTCACACCTGTTTTTAATGTGTAACTTACATAGTTAACTTTCATGTATGGTAATACAGAATAGGAAATGTTCAAACTAATTATGGAGTGTTTTATAAATAATCTGTTTCCAAATCCCCCATCTCCCTGCATAGCTGCAACCAGAGGTGAAAACGTAACTGCTTTACCTGCTTTCTTTTGCAGCCACTGTGTATTAAAGTAAATGGTTAAATGACCAATAGACTGGAATTTTAAACCTGCTAATAATTGCCCTGGTAATCAGGGTTTGATTAGTTAGGACATGTTTATAGTGGATTAAGAACCTCTAAATTGAGCCTTAGTTTGACTTCTTTCCTGATGTATTTCTATCTTAAAACAAAACAAAAACACTATTTAATTCCATAGGCTTAATGGTTTGTTTTATGAACATATACTAAGAAAATTTACTCTAAACACAGATGTTGTATCCATATAAAATAAGATAGGTATATACATATATATGAATTTAATAAGCTTTGAGATTGCAGATAGTTTGAGGAAAAAGCTTATCTTTAAAATAATATAATAACTTCTAAGGTTTAACTCTGAAAATGGTCCATCTAAAATAACATGTTTTATTATATAATAATATAACTTATGTATTTCAATAATTCTTAAAGTAAGCTATATTAAAACTGCCTGTTTTTACAATAATATTTGAAAATAGAAATAACTTCATATGTTATGTAGATTATTAAACCTATTTGAGTGTAAGTCCATGAAAATAAGTTTACTTTTTATCTAGAGTTAATGCTAAAAGCATATTGGTTGGGATTATAATAGGACTTTGAATGCCATGCTAACTTTATACTAATGCTTTGCAACCTCTTCTCCTTACATCGTTCAGATGTTCAATCCACAGTATTTAGCATCTGGTATAAATGATCCACAAGTAGGAGAAAAGAGAAAGTGAGTTAGAGTTGTTCAGAATGAAGAGGGGCCTTACAGCTTTCACAAGGCCGTGAAGTACGCAACTACGGTCTTGCCGTTTCTGTGCTTGGCTCTGTGTGAACCAGAGTTGGCAGTGATGTGAGAGTTGGTAGCTCATCTTTTTTGTCAGCTTTTATTTGAAGTGTGTTATATTAGTTGTTAGTCTATTTTGCTGATTTTCCAAGTTGCCTGTCTTACAAGCAGTGCTCAGCAGAACGAACTGCACACCAGGACTGTGTGGTGGCTGAAAGTGCAGGCTCGGGACTTACTGGGCCCTTCTTCTAGAGATGGCACCATTGCCAGTGAGTGCCGTGACCGTGGAAAATGTTCTGGCCTTCAGTAAAATAAGGTTTTCTTGTTTAAAAGAAAAATGGGATGATAATAATTTAGAAGAACAGTGATAAGTATTCAATGACATAATATCTGTATTATAGCTGATATAGATTCATGAATAATTGATAGCTATTTCTTAATTCTTGTTTTCATTGTATGTTATATTGCTAATCCCTTACTTTTTTTCTTTTAATTTGAAGAATAGTGATTTCCTTGGGTCAGAACAATGCATTGTTTCTGTAAAATAAGGTTGATTTTGCTTATTCCTGGGGAGATTTAAAAAACCTCTGTTGTAGCGGCTCCTGCTTTTCTGTGTGAGGCCTCATTTTCATCACCAGCTCTGTATGAGCTTCTGTCTCAGGGAAGCAGAAGCCCAAGTGCCCGGGCCGTGGGAGCAGTCAAATCAATACACACTACTGTGGACAATGAAGGGGGGCTGAGCTCCAAGACAAGTGAACCCCAGTGAGGGACTGAGTTGTCACTGTAAAGGGGCTCAAGCCAAACGGAGAAACCAGGTTTGAAGCAACAAGGTAGAAAATGGGGACACCAGAATAGGCCAGTAGCTTGGAACCAAATAAGTGGAACCCTTCAGAAATTCTCCGAACAAGAAAGAATGTTTGAAGTCCCTTTGAATCGAGCACCTAAAACTTTTGATAGTTGCTATTAATACCTTCTGCTAGGTTTTGCGATGTGGTTATTTGCTTGCTTTGCAAACTTTTTTAAGGGCTATGCAGATATAATATTTAGGATATGTTTTCTTGACAAGCGTGACATTGTTTAGATAGCATAAAAAACTTTAAAAAAGTTAGCTTACTAAAATTTGTAGTCAACCGTGTGCTAGTTTGCTAACGGAAATGTGTCTTTTCTTTTCAATTGCCTGTCTAATAGCAGTTTTTCTAATTTTATTTTTAGAATTAAAACCATCAACTGGAATTGATTTGCATTAAAAAACTGGACCAATATAAAGACTTGATATTGTAGAATGACTAGCAAACCAGCCATGTCATCTGATGAGCGAGAACAAGAAAGACTGTTGTGTTATAATGGGGAAGTCCTTGTTTTTCGATTGTCTAAAGGAAATTTTGAAGAGAAAGAACCTGCAAAAATGCCCACATTACATGTCAGAAGAGTGGTATTTGACAAAGAAACAAGAGCATTTGTTCAGAAGTCCACTGGATTGTTTACCATAAAGGAAGTAAATTCTCCTTTAAAGATTGTATGTTGCAACTGTGTGTCAGATTTCAGAACTAGAATGAACTTCCCTTGTATTGTGATTCAGAGCACTAAAAAGAATAACGTTTTCCAGTATTTTCTGTTATTTCTTCACAGTCCCAATAAATTTGAAAAACGTTTGAGTTTTGTGCTAGACCATGAGTTGAAGGAGTTGAGAGTCCTTAATGGTCCTTTACTTTTTTGGAGACATGACAAAACATTCTACTGTTTCTCTTCCAAAACTGGCCAAGTTGTTACTGTGCCCTTTAACTTTTCTTCTGTTGAGTGGGCAGGAGATATTGAAAATCTAGGTGTGGTTTTATTAGGATCAAAGGGAAGTTATTTATCATCCGAGGAAGGATACACCCCAAAGCCTTCAAAAGCAGACTTTGAGATTCGGAATACCACATTTTGTGTCTACTCCCTTGAAAGTCAGGCAGTGGTCAGTGAGTCATACCTTATCCCTCCTGTGTACAGCAGTGTGGTGACTTGCGTGCACGTCTGTGCAACTGAGATGATCAACAACCAGTTAAGAATGTCTCTTGTTGCCCTTACTCGAAAGAATCAACTGATTTCATTCCAAAATGGTTCTCCTAAGAGTGTGTGCCAGCTTCCATTTGGGGATCCGTGTGCAGTTCAATTTATGGAAAGAAGCGGAGGAGACCTCCTTTTCATTGTATCCTTTCGGTCCGGGGATGCTTGTGCTGTCTGGAACAAGAACTTCCAGGTATGGTACTTGTTTTCTTCATCATTCAGTTGGTGTTGTCTTCGACCCATTAAACGTTCCTACGCTTCATAGACTTCGTCCTCATGTCTTATCCACGTGCGGTTTTAGTGTGCACTTTTAAGGCAAATCATGCACATCACATCATTCCTTTTTCTTAATGTTTTCTGAGTCCTATCTGATAAGGAATTTGCCTTGCCATTTTGAGTCATAAAATCTTTGAGTTGTTTGGAAATATATAGCCTTATTATTATTTGTCATTTAATATAACTTTCTAATTTTTTTATTAAGGTACACTTGATGTATAACATTGTTTCATGTATACAGCATAATGATTTATTACTTGAATTTTTTTTGCCACAATTTTGTTTAACATGTCACCATACACAGTTACAACTATTCTTGTGATGCGAACTTTTACTCTCAGCAACTATTTCTGATTTTTATTAATGTGAAAATTGGATGTGAATTTTACGTAGACTAAGATTATTAATGATTTGACTTCACAAGCTTTACAGATCAAATGAATTCAATTTTTAAAAAGTTGATCATCTATTTCAACTTAGTGAAATCTGGAGAAATTCCTTCAGCTGTATCTTTGTCTCTTTAGAGGCAAATAATTGTTCTTCAAGGACAAACAGTAAGAATTCATTTTTCTAAAAGCTATTGCTTTTAAAAAATTTGGTGTGTTTTGAAACTCAGAGTTGTCCTTTGAGTAAGGATTCCCATTTTGGCTACATGTAGTCATATCTTCACTATAATGGGAAATCGCTTTAAAATATTCACTGCTATTGAGTATTCAATTACAGGTAAGAGCGCACAGAGCATGAAGAGGAAACAGGAGGTTTATAATGGAGTGTCTCCGACAATATTTCTTTGACCCTGATTGTTTGCTAGCATTGCATTCTCCTGTCTCCTGACTTAAGATTAATACCAGTTCATTCAGTTATGTGTCGTGAAGTGTTTTATAATTCAAGATAAATTATTGCTAGTTAGAGCTGTCTCTTCCACAGGCATCTTTAAAATTACATTGTACAACCTTTTTAAGTTCTTGTGCTACTTGAGGAAAAGAAAAACAGATATTGCCTTATTTTCTGTGCCCATCTGGTTCATTAGAAGCTCCGTCAAAATTTCTATCACTATATTACTACACATGCTAAATTGGTAAATGTTTTAGAGAGTTTGGAAAGCATTTTTTAATGTGAATCATTGCTCTCTGTGTGTGTGTGTAATATTAGGTTAAAACTGTTTTATCAGACTTGGCATTGTGAGTTACTTTTATGTTAGTAGAAATTATTTAATCATATTCCATCTTTGTAATGCACAGAGGATTTAAATTCTCAAAAGGAAAATAATTTGAAAGTCATCCTATTTTATTTTGAAAACAGTCTTTTAAAAGTGCATTGGACTTTTATTTGAAGGTTATTTGGAAAGTGACATTTTCTATCTTTTTCTACTCTCCTTTCAGTCAGTGGTAGGGGAAAACATCTAGTATAAGTTATCATCCTTCATTGAGGCCAGGCTAATAGAAAGGCTGCACTAAACCTGGGTTTGAATTCCAACTGAGGCACTTACTAGTGTTAGCATAGGGGAGGTATTTAATCTTTATGAACTGGTTTTCTGTGTTAATAAAATTGGCATCATCCTACTTCTAAGAGGGGAGAATTCTGTAAACTAACATTGTAAAGTGTCTTGCACAGTGCTTGGCACATAGCAGAAGGCCTGTTAGGAGACACGGGTCAGGGCTGTCATCAGTAACTTGCAGCTGCCCAAGAATTCACCTGGAGAAGGAAAAGCATTTCCTTTGTGCCTCGTTAATGAAGTGAAATGTAGTCCTCACTCCCTTGTCATAAGTCACTGGCTTGGGCACTGAAACTCGGCCACTGCCACTCACACTGTGCTAATACCCAGAGCAGGAAGCTACGTCACTCTCTGTAGGTTGGTCTATAAATGTTGATTCTTCCTGCCTTGAAATTGTGTTCTGTTCTTTGTGCTGGGTCAGCACCTTTCCACTAGTTACTTACCTAAGTCCCTAGGGCATACCCCTTGCGCTACCATCTCCGGGAGTCCACACTGCTCCGCTGCTCTCAGCCCCATAAGGAAAGCTGAGGAGTCATGCCCCATAGGAACGAGTCAGTGCCTGCTTCCACGTTGGCTCAGTGACCTTGCCACTCTGGGAGTTTGACAGCTAGTGCCTCTGTTGTGGAGTTTATGTTTATCCTGACTTCAAGCAAAAAGTGGAATACAGCTTAGGGTAAAATGTCTGATTAGTTTAAAACAGGAAAAGCAGGCTAACACCACTATAAAGAGGCCGGGAAGATGACCAGGAGAAAACCTGAGTTAAGGGAAGTGCTTGCATTTGAGCAGTTACCCTCAGTCTGGCGGCGAAGACCAGAACACGTAAATAGAGCAGACTTTACGACTGAATGGGGCAGACTAACTGGGGGGAAATTCTGCCATTGTGTTCTGAGGGGAATTTATTGTCTGTGGTATTAAGAGGTTCTGAATAATGAAATGAATCTGTTATTGAATAATAAATAGTATTTTTGAGAATAGTTTTGCACCAAACTGGGAGAAAACAACAGAAGCTGTCGTCCTTTGAGTTGGCTATGCCTTTTTCCAACCTTTTACTACCTCACTCCACAAAAGATTTAAGATTGTTTACAAAGATAGGTAAATACAAATACGTGTATATTAGAATAATGAATGAAAATCCCCAGTTGTGTGTTCTCAGATCAGCGTTTCAGAAAAGACCCAGATAGAGTGCTGAATCTCGTGACAGGACTCGAGACAGCTGAGTCTAGAGAAATACATGTGAGCTTTTCAACTCTCTTTTCCCGCCAGTTTTATTTAGCTGTAATTGGCATAAGCATGATATAGGTGTAAGGTGCACAGCATCATGATTTTATTACTGTTGTGAAGTCTTAGTGAACATCTGTCATCTCACACAGATGGAAAAAAGGAGAAAAAATAAGATGTTTTCCCTTGTGATGAGAACTCTTAGTATTTACTCTCCCAACTCTTTCAAAAATACTAGATAGCAGTCTTAACTATAGTCATGTTGTACCTTACATCCCTAGTACTTATTTATATTAAAACTAGAAATTCGTACTTTGATTACTTCCTTCAGTTCCCCCTCCTCTGGTCCCACGAGTCTGATCTCTCTTTCTGTTTGGTTTTAGGTTTTCTCTCGAGTAAAACTGGTCTCTGCAAATTTTGACAATCTATATAGCAAGTGTTTCAAAATTGAGATTCGTGTCCAGTATATCTGAAACATATTGGTGTGCTACAGATAGAAGTTAATATATTCTAGAAATGTGCTGTCTACTAGCACTTGTGGTTAGTCCACTAGTCTAAATTGTAATATGTTATAAATGTCAGATACATTGCAGACTTCAAAGACTTAGTAAAAAGTGAAAGTAAATACTATTTGAATAATATTTTTATTGTTTACATGAAATTGAAATGATAATATATTGTACATTTAGGTTAAGTATAATAAAATTAATTTCACCTTTTTCTTTTTACTGTTAGTAGAGATTTTTCTTTTTTTGACTACTGGAAAGTTTAAAATTACATTTGAGGCTTGTCTCTATTCCTTATGGACAGCACTATTGTAGAGGTGTAGATTGCAAGTGTGTATTTGGGTGTGCACATGTGTGCACACACGCATGAGTCCAGAGCTCTACGGTGTTGCCTCGCCAAGCACATTCTTATTACTAATGTCTCTTCACGTAGTTCATTAAACTCCATGATACTCCTGTCGGGATGGGAGGAAGGGAAAAAATGGCCTTACAAATTAGCTTCCTCCCTGCATAAGTGAAAAATAACTGCTTTGGAAATTAGCCTTATTGGGCAAAGAGTGATTTTTATTTACGGAGATTGAGGAGCCTTATTTATATTCTTGCTCTGTTGCAAGCCAGTCTCCTGAATCATCTAGATTAGTTGTACTCCTAGTATTCTAAGTGGGAGAGTTAGCTTCTCTACCTGCGGGAGGAATATCTGATCCCAAAGGTGTTTCTTTTCCAGGGAACCAACCTGGAGGCTTTCAGCTTTATGGACCTTTAAACAGTTGCCTTCTATTTTAAACTTAGGGTCTCACCTTTTGTAATAAACTGACCAAACATCCCATTAGACTGGGATGGTTCTAGGCGTCCCACTGTTAGTATCTCTTCCCTACTGTGCCCCCGATTATGGCTGTGCTCTCCTCCACCAGGGTTTAGAATATTAAACTCATCTCAACTTTGTCAAAGGTTATTCTGCTTCGAGAGATTTTAGTTACCTGATGTAACTGAATTCTTTGCGTAATTGTAAGGCTGTGGGACTGAGGGTCATTCTTAAATTAACCGGGTTAGAGAAACTTCACTAGAGTTACTCATGAGAAATGTTAGCATTTCCAAAATATTTGGTCATGAGACGTGTTAGGATTTATAAATTATATTAAAATTTTAATTTAGAAGTCAGAAATGTGATAATACCTGAACAAATGTTAATAAAATATTAAATCTAAGTTCCTTGCTATTTATAAAGTTGTTATATATAACTCCTTATGTTTTCTGATCCCCCAATATCTATTTTAGTTTGATTTTTAGCGTTTGCCGTTTTCATTCCTTGTTAGATTACAGATGGCAGATTACAACTACATGCAACAAAAGAATTTAGTTTATTTCATATCTGACTTTTTTCCTTCTCTATTCTTTCTTTGTCACTCTCTTTGTTCCAGGTTGCTGCTACGTGGCAAAATATTAACTCGGTACTGATAGACGACTTTATTGGAACTGGAACTGAGCAAGTTCTGCTCTTTTTTAAGGACTCTTTGAATTCAGATTGCCTGAGTTCGTTTAAAATAACAGATCTTGACAACATAAACTATTCAGTAAGTTCTGTTCACTTTTTTTTAGGCATTAAAAACCATTTTAGAAAATGTCAGTGCTTTAAAGCTTTTGACCCACCATTTAAATGCTTGTGATTTCATGCGTAAAGTGTTTGAACTCTAAGTATATACAGATTGAATCTTTTAAATATATGCATTGACTCAACAACTTCTAGCATTTGACGATGCTTTTGATATAAATTTGGAGTGTAGCATTTCTGCTGGTCACTCAGATGACAATAATACTTTAAATTATTGTTGCTTCTCAAAAATCACATGTCCAGTAAACATTATAATGTTAGATTAATTAATAGGAATAAAATGAAGTGAAACTATTTAAGTAGAAGAAGGAGCAGTTCATAGTATTTTGAAATTTGGGGCATGTGGCAAGTAATAGCCCTGATGTTTCAGATCTGTATGCACTGTCTCTGAGCCTCTGGGTGGTTTGGTTTTTTTTCATTTGTAAAATGTTCCTACTTTTCATTTTCTCCACTTATGGAATTTTAGTATTGTATAAAAATCTAGTTTGCTGAGATTTTTGGAAGCTGTACAGATTTATCCTACTATTTGGAAGAATGTTCCCATTTGGTATGATTTGGTAGGTTAATTTTTGGATCTTGGAACACTTACCATCCATTTATATGGAAAAAGATGAGTGTCCTCAGACCCCCCAAATAACCTACCCAATAGTACCAATAAAAACATTCTACTTTTGAATAGCGGGGAAACCTGTATACAAGTGTTAAGTAGGTAGTAATGATAATAATAATAATTTGTTTTCTAATGATGGGAAAGTATATATTTTGCCTTTTAGTGTATAACATGGAAAACTGCCCTTTGGGTATAGTTTACTTGTATTTTGTTAATCTTAGACATTTTCAATTTCAGAATTTGTTTTAGTGTTGTTGGTTTGTTTGTTTTTTAAATGTATTAGCATGAGCCATTGGAATACAAAGAAGATGATTTATTTGAAGACAAACATGAGAATTGTTCCTTGGTGATTCCACCTCTGGAAAGAAGAATGAAAGTTAGTATCTGTTTGCTTTTTACTTTTGTGTTTTGCATAAGTGGTATTCTAAATGAAGGAAAGAACATTCGAAGAAAGATTCTTAAAGAATAAGCAACTCACTTCAATTAAAGAAAAGAATAAGCAGCTCAGTGATTGGGAAAATGGTATTTCAAAGGGTCTGTTCCTTTTCACTACTTCTGTAATAAACATTATTACATTCATAAATGTATGATTTCAAAATGATACCTTTTATAGTAAGATGATATAAAGATAATCAACCTCATAAAATTGAAAAAACTCACTTTTGAAAACTTTCTTTTTGGTCTAAAACTTTCTTTTTGGTCTGTAGGATCAGTATACCACAGCAACTCTGAAAGGAGCAGTAAATAAGATGAATCAAATCATTCCACATCTGAACAGTTTACCCTCAAAGCTCTTTTAAAAAGTTTTCATTTTTTCCAAATGTTTGAAGATAATGCACCTTTCTGGAAAATACTCAGTATACGAATAAATATTAAGAAGAATGTATCCATCATTCTGCTACTGAGATATAAACAAATTGAATATTTTGGCGTGTCTATTATTACGGATATTTTTAATGAACAGAGGCACATTTATGTGGAAATTGATAGGTGTTCTTTTGGGCATGCTCTCGTAGCTCAGGTGTGAAATCCACGCCTGGGACTCAGTCCACATACACCCCAAAGATGCAGGCTCGCAACCCCGGGTGCAGTCAGGGTGAGGATAACAACTGAAAAATGAACAGCTAAGTAAATACACTATTTTTCCTCTTTTTATTCCTGCCTGCCTGCTTTTCTCTTAAAAAAAAACGATATTCTTTCATAGCTTGCCCTTTTCCTTTCATGAAACTTTTCCTATATTAAGAAAATTTCAATGTACAGTGATTATCTCTTTTGATTCAACTATTGATACTTATTTGGCTTCGTCACTTTGTTCTTGTATATAGAATCATACATATACTTTTTTGTGGAGTCATTTAAAGGTTACAAATATTATAATATTTTACTCCTAAGTATTTTAGTAGGAATCATCTGAAAATAAGGACATTCTCCAATATAACCTAAATACCATTATTGCACTTAGAAAATTAATACTAATCTTTTAATCTTATGAACTATTTCATCCATACTCAAATGTCTTCAGTTGTCACAAAAATGTTTTTTATGCCTGCTTTTTTCACAATTCAATCGAAGCGCACACTTGCATTTGAGTATTGTAAGTTTCATTGATCTTTATTTAGAAAAATAACCCCTTTGCCTCCTCTTTTAAATGACTTTAAAGAAGAAGGTAGGACCGTTATCCTTCCATTTGAATATGTCTGATTGTTTCCTTGGGTTATCATTTAAACATTTTCTATCTCTGTCAAAGTTTTTCTGTAAAGGGACAGATGGTATTTATTTACACACATACACACACACAAACGAATGGTTCAGGCAGGAATGGAGGTGAGTAGGTAGGCAGGCAGGAAGAGAGAGGAGGAAGAAGCATTTTTATTTATTTTATTTTGTTGTTCATCTTGGTGGTTTTCCCCAGCCCTGGGATGTGAACCCGAGTCCTTGGGATGTATGTGAACTGAGCTTGGCTAGAAGTGGCAGACTGAACCACTACGCCACCAGGGAACAACAGATAATAAAATATTTTTTGTAAACTCTTATAAAATTATTTTGAAACTTTTAATTATGAAAGTGAAATTGCTAAATGCTTGTTGAACACATATTAGAATGGATAAGTAAAACATTATAGTGGACATAGAACCATAAAGGAGAAGATTGATTATGCTAAAAACTTTTATACTCTGAACTAAGTAACAAATAGATAAATTGTGGAAAAGGTAATTATAACATGGCAAAGGATTAATTTCCTTAATAGAAATATGCATTCTGAAACAGTATTGTTTGAGATTGTAGTGTGCTCGACCTTCTCAGAGGAAAGCTTGTTACAGCAATTAAAATGTGAATTGCACTTATCTTTATTTTCACTCTCACAGTTTTTCTTCTAGAAAGCTTTTCTAAGGATATACTTGCACATGAATGTAAAGGTGATTTTATAGGAACATTCATAACAAAAAACAACAAAATTTAGTCATTATTTAAATATTCATCAAGAAGAGTATGGTAAATAAGTTATGCTATACTGGAACCATGGAATACCATGTCGCTATCAAAAAGGATTAGGTTGAACTTTATGCTGATTTAGAAAGGATGCCAAATCAATTTCTGAAAGCGTGACTTTCTGAAATTCCATTTCTGGTAATATGTCACACTATTTGTACTAGCTTTCCTAATGAAAAAACAGCTTAAAATAGTAATTGTTTAAACTGTTTTACTTACAACTTCAAAAAGGTGAAAAAATAAGAATAAATTAACAGGCCCAGCTCTAAAGACTGGACTCCAGAGAGTTAAACCGATGCTCCTTGGGCACCTGGCAGAAACCAACAAAAAATCCTCCTGAAACAGATTTATCCTGGGCCTTTTAGAAATTTCAAGTACGTTTTCTAAGAAAATGAGCCACCCACAGAATAACAGCACAAAGAAACAAGACATGAGTAATTATTCACAGAAAATAACCAAGTAGCATTTCTATAAGCTAAAAATACATTGAAATTAAAAAACCCTCAACAGAGGAGTTTAATAGTTGACTCAAAGAAATGCAGAACAAATGCGCAAACTGGAATTTTTGTAAAAGTCCGAAAGAGGGCACAGAGACCAAGAAGGAAAATATGGAGGAGACAGAGGAGGAGGCCGGGGCAGAAGGAGGTGAGGAAGATGATTGAGGTTCCACATGCTGCTGTTAGCTGTAGTTCTTGGTGCAGATGAAGTATTTCTAAGCATTGGGGAGCCTTCGAGACATTAACAAGTCTGCTCTCTCTTGAATTTTACATATGAGGGAATGGACGGAGAGACAGAAAGAGTAAGTGCACTGCGGAACTAGAATTAGGCCCATTTCAGTGTTTTTTCCCTGTTGAAAAGTGTTTTCCAAACAGTTGTGGGGAAATGTGGAGACCAAGACCTTGGTGAAGCTAGTGCACATGTAAGGAACGCTGACGCAGCACTGTTTGTAACAGCCCACAGCTGGACAGAACCCCGGTGCCCATCAGCAGGAGCGTGAAGTTACATGAGACTGTCCTCTAGTCATATGATGACATGAAAATGAAGGGTAACTTTAAAACTTAATAGAGAACAGCACCATTTATAATAGGTTCAGAAGCAAAACACACAAACCTAGAACTATTCATTAGGAGTTCATACAATGGCGGTAAAATTATGAAGACAAATAAGGAAGTTGTCTTATAAATCCTTTGGAGAAATAAAGGTCAGTGATTGGAGGGACACTCCTGTCCCTCCCTGGTTGCTCCTAGAGCCCTACTTTTTGACTTGGTTGTGCTTACATGGGTGTTTACTATTACTCTGTAAACTTTTTTTTTAAAGGAAAAGTGCAGGTAGAATGCAGGAGAACAGAGGCAGGCTGGAAGAGAGAGGAGGAAGAAGATTGATTTGATTTGATTTGATTCTTTCTGTTGCCCCAGATGCGAATGTTTGTACTGGGACAGCGCTGACCTCTACTCCACGTGGGTGCACTTAGCAAACTTCTTTGTTACACTGCGCTCTTCTGCATGTGCGCCAGGTTATAAGAACAAAAAAGGAAGGTTCATTGTTTCTGGTTTGCAGTGAGTTTTGTGTGTGGGAGAAGAAAGAAAGTATTCTTAATATATGCGTGGGAAAGTTCTGGAAAGGTAAATGGTTGACTGTGCAGATGGGATTGAGGGTCTAGGAAGGGAAGGTGAGGTGTGCTTTTATGTTTTAGAAATTTCTTACCATGTGCTTATTTTCACATCTTTATAGCAAAACTTTGTCACAGAATATTTAAGTCGTCTAGTGATTCACCATTTAGTCGTGGAGCGGTGGGGAGTGTGTCAAGATTAGGGAAGAGACAGGAGTATTGCTTCAGCGTGCCCGCGTTTTCATTCAGCCAACCGAGTGCTCACTTCCACTCCTCCAGCTGTCTCATGCTTGGCCCTCTGCCTGATGGATGCATCTCCCTTCCCCGAAGTCACCTGTGACTCCTCAAGCGCGTGCCGGAGTGCTGAAAGAGGGGCAGCCCACAGAACTGGTCAGCACATGAAGCCTTAAAGTACTAGCGGGACACTTCATGTGCTGTGTGCAGTGAGATGCGGTCTAATTCAGCCTGCGCTCTCCAGCTTGTACTCGTTGATAATGAGAAAATGAAATCACCTGCCTTAAAATCGACTTTAAAAGAAAGGAATCTGCAAATAGGATGCATTTTGCTTTTAAATTTAGAGGGAAATGTGTTCTGTTAAAAAGCTGAATTAATACTTAAGCGTTTTCATACATCTATCTGAAATGAAATCGCTTCTATCAGTTAAGTGATGCAACTCTTGTAAAATTTTCAGTAGCAAAATATATTTCATGAATGTTTCATCCTTAGTGCTGAAATCTATTTACCTGGTACAATAAAAGGAAGAGAGGGCGCTATACCCAGTTTAGAGTCTTTTTGTTTTTTTCAGTAGTTAAGAGTTGATCCTAGCACAGTTTATTTAGCACAAAAACAAAATTATGACAGTTTCGGGGCAGCTGTGTGCTTGTTATCTTTAAAATTTTGCTGTTAAGGTTATAGGAACAGGATTTCAAACAGTTTGTGACAATTTTTAGTCATGGTGATGTCTTTGCTTTTGTGGACGCTCTGTTTTGGAAACAAATTATTTCAACAAGAAAAACAGGTTTGTGGGGATACGGGCATTGGTAGGCCTTGCTTTTTATTCATATTTATTAGACTTATATTCATACTAATTACTTAATCCAGTGATGAAGCATGCTAGTATATACATTCTCTCATTGGATCCATAAACATAAACGCTGTTGTAGTTACTGCTGTGTTATTTTCCTTTGAAAGAAAAAAGCTTACGTTTTAAAAATTAGAATCTTGAACTGATAAATTCATAAAACAATTTTACTTTGACAAGTATCATCTGCTTTTCTATAGAAAAATGAATTAAGCAAATTTGGAGAAGGTGCTTCCTGATGAATGCTATGTCATGTTTCAAATTATGTCTCTGGTAGTGGTTTTCTTTTACTTTACAGGTTGGTTTGACATCTATTCAGGAATTACAGAAACATCTCTTGCTTAAGGAAAAAATGATTTCAAAGTCTTGGAAAAACTTCATAGATTTGATCCAAGGGAAAGATAACAGTACTTCGCTTGCACAGGAGGTAAAATTAGTCATGTGACCATTTTATCATTTTATGAATTGAAAATCTACAAGCTATTGGATAATTATCAAAATTGAAATATTGAACTGTATTAGAGAATGCTGCTCAATAGATCAAGATAAAAAGTGGTAGAGATTAAAATAGAGGACTTTCATGACATTAAAAAAATTTGATTAAAGAGCCAGTATTTTATTAAAGAGCCAATACAAATTTTCAAATTATCCTTATTGTGTAGGATATTAAAATCTCAGTTATCAGGAAACTTGTGGAGCAAGTCCTTTTGTTTAAAAAAGATTTAACTATTAAACTTTTTTATTTGTATGGTTTGAAAAGAAAGTACTTCTAAGTGAGTTACATATTTTCTGACTTCTTAAGCAGAATATACTGAGCTTTATTTAACCTCGCATTCATGTTGACATAATTTCATCATTAGTACAATAATTGTTCTTTTAGTCTATTGAGTAGTTCATTTCTAAAGATATTTATTCCTAATCCCTGAATTGCTATGTTCTTTTAGTCCTAATACTTTTACTCTCTTTTCCTTGTGTTGGCCCAGAAGAACTATAATTAGGTAGCTTGCATGTGCCAGTTTGATTATGTAGGAAGTTAGTAGAGAACTTCTTTGACTTCATAGAAAGTAGTATTTCTTCACAATACCAGACAGAGAAATACACAGGATAGCAAAATTGCAAAAAAGTCAAGAAAGCTGGACATAGAGAAACTTAGTGTTGCATTTTATTCTGTCCGGTCACATTAGTGCTTACCTCTGAGTCCCTTTGAGATTGACCAGACTGGTAATAGTCTCTGCTTTGTGTCTGTGTTTCCATCTTGGCAATTCGAGGATTTGGTCCAAACTGTGATTCTGTCTATGTAAGGAGCGTAACTAAAGCACCTCATGTTCTATTGCTGCGGCAATTTCCTGGGAAATCTCATGAGACTCATTGTTAAAAGTCTCCCTGTTTCCCTTCCCCACTTCACCCCAACAATTTTGCCAGCATTAAAGAAAGGGGAAATGTTTAGAAATTAATGCATTGAAACCACTGTGTGCAAGGCACCTTTCTGGTTCATTATAAAAGCACCCCTGGCAGATAGTAAAAATTTCTGCAGGTTTCAGATGCATAGCCTGCCTCAAATCTCACAGCTATTGGCAGAAACATTAGATTCCTGGGAACATGTTGAGTCCACTATAAAGTAAATGTTCAAATGTTTTCTAGTAATAACCACATCGAGGGGCTTATGGAGTAATGGGTAGTATATTACAGATCATAATTTATTTTAAAATATAGAAGCCATGATTTGCCCAAAAGCAGATTTACGTTCATTTTTCAGTGTTGCTACATTTGGTAGTGTTTTGTAATATATTTTTTAAACATTTTCTCTAAGGAGTTCCTTGTTACTCTTTGTGGTAACAAAGAAGAAAATCCTGTCCATACCTTCCATGAGAAGTCATCAGGCAGTTTTCAAGTTTCAGAGCAGCTAGCAGAGAAGATATGGTTTCGTGTGCTAGATGATACCTTGGTTGTTGGCGTGAAAACCACGTCTTTGAAGCTGTAAGTAAATTCTACTCTGAGAATGTTATCTTGTGCTCTGTAATAACACTATTCAACAGAAACATAATGCAATTTCAAATGCTCTAGGAATTTACAACCACATTGAAAATGTAAGTGGAGGGGGCATGCCCTTGTGGCTCAGATGACTGACACACTGATGTAGAACCCAGGGACCCAGGTTCTCTAACTGGGGCCAGGGTGAAAAACAGATAGATCCATAGATAGATAGATAAATAGATAAATAAATGAATGAATAAATAAGCAAGCAAGCAAGCAAACTTTTGCTTCTCTCCCGTTCTTAAAAATTTCTTCTTGGCGCACCCTGGTGGAGTAGCAGTTAGGTCTGCTGCCTCCAGCCTAGCACAGTCCACGTACATCCCAAGGACCCAGGTTCTTGTCCTGAGCCAAGGGGGAGCAACCAAGATGAACAACTAAATAAAAATAAATAAAATGTTTTATACTCCTCTCTCTTCCTGCCAGTTTGCCTACTTGTACCTTTCCTCTAGAAAAATTCTTTCCCCTCTTTCCTTCCTTCCTTCCTTCCTCCCTCCCTCCCCTTCTAAAAAAAATGAAGTGGAAACAGGTGAAACTAATGTTACATCCAAAACATTGTCATTGCTGAGGAATAGACAGCAGTCTGTTAAAAAGTAGATTCTGTTCAAGTCATTTAGGGGAATATAAAGTGCAAATTTTACCTTAGCGATTTTTGCATTCTGAATTATTACCAAAATAAACTCTTAAAGAATGATTTTCTTCTGTTGTTTAAAAAGAAGGGGGAAAAAAACCTATCGCAAAAACAAAATTCATGTATTGTTTTACCTTTCCTTTCTCTCTCAAATTATTTTTCCAAAAGTGCAGAATATTTGCAAAGTTTTTGCTTTTTCTCTTTCAAGAAAAGTAGTATTATGGGGTCTTTAAAAATGTCTTTGACTTTCATGTTTAATTTTCTGATATATTTTACATTTGAAAGGTTTCCTAAGAAAGGAGAGAATAAGAATTTCACATTGCTTATATGATATTTAATCATCTATTTGACTTAAAAAATGAGCTTGAATAATATAAACTGAACTCTGGTTATTTTACAGGTGCCCAAATCATGTGACTTTATCGCTGTTAATGACCCAAGCTCATAGCGCCAACTTTGAGCTGATTAAGTGTCAAAATAGGGTGCTGAAGTTGAGCAGGGTTTCTTCACCAAAGCCATACTCAGTGCCAGATGGAATAGGATCAGAGGCCAAAAGGATCAAGTTGACTGTCGATGGTGAGGAAGAGGAACAGGAAAGCTTTGCTTGCAGACAGGCATCTGGGAAAGAGCCTGTCCTTATAATTGCTGCTGTGACATCTCTGTCTCCACTTTTGGCATTCAATAATTTTTGTTGCATTGTGCTGCTACAAATTCGGAAGAAAGAAAGCAGTAACTGTTCTGAAGAGGGTTATGTTCAGTGTGGGAGAATTTACTTCAGCCTAGAAGATCTTTCAAGTGGAAAATATCTAGTGACCTTTCCGAAGGACAAACCTCTAGGTAATTTTTGTTGGAAGTTTGTAATCATCTACCTTAATTGAATCAGAAAATGTAAGAATTCTGTCTCTGATAATGGACGGAGTTGAATGACAGAGCTTGTGACATGTTCTCATTGTAGAGCACATGGATGATCTCTTCGCACTACTTGCCATATCGCATAAAACTTGTTTTCAAATCACATCACCCAGGTATGCTCTGACTTCAGTGAAGACATGGCTTTTAGAACACATGAGATGTGAAATAATCAAAGAATTTCCAGAAGCTTTCTTTTGCAAAAAACCAGGAAGTTTCTATGGGACACTCTTTACGTGGAAACCAAGAACACCATTCGAAGGGATTTTAACAGTCTATTCCAGGTAATAGACCTCAAATTGGGATCAGCATGGAGAAGTCATATGTGCATATAGTGAATATGGTCCAACAGCGAGCCCCGCAGTAGAGTTCTTTGCCTTTGTGGGACATGTCAGCTCATTGCCTTGTATATTAGGAATAGACAGGTGGCCTCATTGAGAAACCAAAAACCTTTATTTTCATTTTATGCTTGTTTTGGGATTTTCTTTTTGATGGACTAGGACCTAGTAAGTATTTTAAGATTTCCTTTTACCTTTCCCCGCCAGTGAAAGGTTTAACATGGGATGTTGATCTTATTAGTCAGAAAAATTTGATCAGGAAGTAGCTGGATTAATATTAATCAAGATAAGTATATTTGATTACTGTGGCCTGAATTTCATCAGTGATTACATGCGTGCATTATTGGTTCTATTTGTTGCTGGACCATTTATCAATGAATATTGATTGCTGCATTATGATGTATATGACTGTTTTGTGCAGGCCCAATGCTTATTTTTTTGTGTTTGATTTTTTGTTCCAGGAATCAAGCAGTTTTGTTCCAGTGCCTTCATAATCTCATCAGATTTCTCCCTGTAAATGGTTTCTTCAGATTTCTAAAGTTAGAAAATGAGGATTTCCTATTCGATCATTTGGCATTTACTTTGGAGAAGGAATTGGTTACCCTTGGTTCTCTTTCTTCTGCCTTAGTTGAGGTTGAAAACAACTTGGTGCAGATGTGTGAAGCAAGTGAAGAAAAGAGTAGTGGCCTTGTAACTGATTTATCAGACAGAAAGGAAGACATTCATCGGTACCGAAAAGAACTTCAGAGAGAAAAGCAAATCTTGGAGACGAACCTAAAAGTGAGTGGTACTCTTTATAGACAAATGACTTTGAAATTAGCTGTGGTTCAGCTGGAATCAGACCTTGCCGCACAGAAACTGACCACTTTATAGTTGCAATCTCAATTTGGTGATAGTTAAATTTTTCTTTTTGCAGTCAGAAGATTTTGGTTCCACTTGTTTTCCTTTTTGCATTATATGCGTCCTTTGTAAAAGTAAACACTGAGGCTTATTGTAGTAGAATTTTTGTTTTTCAGGATTCCCAAAAGAGCTTGCATGTTGCACTGGTTCTCAGCTGGGTCCATTTTGCTATTCCCCCTCTTGCGGGGCATTTGGCTATGTGTGGAGACAGTTTTTGGTTGTCAGAAGGAGTGGGAGCTGGGGAGGGTGAGGCAAGCATGCTATTCTCATCTAGGGAGGGGCCAGGGATGCTGCCGAATACCCTACCCTGCACTGGACAGCCCCCACTTCAAAAAATGATCCAGCACAAAATGCTAAGGTTGAGGAATCCTGCCTTATACTTACCACTTAAGGGAGGACAGAAGGGAAATAATAGTGCTTTGGTCTAAATCTTTCAAAAAACATAGTCTTTTTATTGTATTCTGCTTAGTAAAGCTTGGCATATAAAAATTTACTTCAAACATAAATTAAACAAGGTTGTCAGGATTCACAACTTTATGTAAACATCAAGCTCCTGGGAAATTTAAATGGTGGAGTATTTGGGTGAGACCATTGAAATGAAAGTGTTTGAAACTCTTGTGAATTTAAATTTTATTAGAGCGCGTCTCTGAAATTGTGTGAGTGTATAGGAATGCGAAGATTTTAGGAAATCTTTTCTCTCTGAAAAGCATATCCATTTCAGAAAGCTAAGGTATCTCACAGGCCAGTTTAAAAAGAATTTTAAATGCCTTTAAGCTATCTGAAATTCCAAATCTAGGCATAGCTAAAATATAAAGAATATGGTGCCCCTTAGGGACTGAGAAATTTAAAAAATAAGTGAAAATTCACTTCAATTCGTTAAGGGGCCCAATGAGACTTTTCATAGGGAAAATAACTCAACCGATTCTTTTTTTTTTGAAAATACCAGTTATAGAGTAATAAGAGAAAGTCTAGAGAAGAATGACATAAGACATGGGCCAAAAGGAATGTTTCTGGTCCTTTTTGCTCTAAAATCCTTAAGTTAAGGAAGTTGCCATCACAGTCGAAAGAAATAAAGATGATTATGGAAAGTGGCATTTCATGATTGCCGCTGTAAAACGTTAATCCCCCTCCCATTATACCTAATGATCTGGTGATGCAACTGAGTTTTAGAGAATGTAGGTTATTGTTGTGTCAGTTTTTCTTACTATCCATATAATATGCTGACTTTTTTTGTAATTCATTGCAAATTGAGATAGAATTCTATAGCTCTGTTTCTATGAAATGTCAATGGAAATATTTCAGACTTTCTGGAAATGCAGAGGTTTTGGAATTAGTTGTGGAAACCTGGAAACAGTTTGTGTCTTTATGTCATCTGTTATCTGTTGAAACCGCTCTTGACATGTCAAGGAGCAACCAAGTATAAAACAGGAACTAAATTATAAAGTGCAATTTACAGTTATGAGTGGAATTTAATAGAGTATCTGTAAGGAAGTTAGGATAATAAATAGCATGTTGCTTAATTTTTATTTACAAAAGCAACCAGAAGGCATTAATCTATATATTCCAAAGTATCTCTTTACAAGTGAGGTTTGTACTTCCATGTATTTTTTTCATCTTACTACAAATTAGAAAAGCTAGAGTTTGGGGAAATAATGTTCTTTCCACTCTCAAGAGTCAGATGCCTGTTTGCCTCTGTCAGCATACTCCTCTGACCACTGTCCTTGTCACGTACCTGACACTTCCCTCAGAAACACCGTCCTTTCAGACCCATACTGCTTAAGCGAAATGAGATTTGCTTGGGACCAGAGCACACCAGAGGTCAGATGCCTCAACTAAGGAATGTGTGCAAGGTAGCTTAGATGTGACGTTTCAGTTTGGTTCCTGGGTTTAGGGCAGGGGGAGAACTGTAGCATTTCTTGACTTCAGCTGTATGGCAGACAGGAAGCCTGAAACACACATTGGCGCACATATACATGTATATCCGTATTTGTCCGTAGGGTTAACCGTCATATGAAATGTAATTTTAGTGTTGTTCCCAGTATGAAAAAAAGCATCAAGCCAATTTAAGATGGACCCTTGAAAATAACTTGAGGTATATTTCCCAAGTTGGCAGACATTTTAAGAATTCCAGTAATATAGGAGTAATTCTTTTATTGTCTTGATAACATCTCTTCATATAGAATTGATTACTCAATTTTTTTTCTTACTCAGAAAGGAAAAGCCAGGTTTTCAACTGTGTAGGGTAGAAATCTATGTCAAGCTTTGTTTTTTTCTTTTTACCTGAAACTTGGATAACACCAGATATTCTTTCACTTCCTTTTAGTCACAATTAATTGTGAACACAGTATTTGCCCTTCAAATAATCTGTGGTGAAATCTCTTTCTTGGGTAACTCCATCTGAAGAACTTCAGGCTTTTACTGCTAAAAACATCATGGCGCAGTGGAAGAGTGTGGCTCCAGGAACCACTTAACCGACTCCTTCAAGGTTTTGTTCTCTTTTCCTTTCTGAGTTTTCTTTACCTGTTTCTTGGATTGCTTAGTGCCTCAACAAACTAGCCCTGTCTTACACAATCTACTGGGTTGAGTAGCTTTGCAGTGCTGATGGCCTGGCCTGTAGGACCTTATTTCAGGGTCTTGACATTTTTTCAGCAGGGCAGCAGGCACTGCTCAGGTAAGGAACCTTCATCAGGGCAGAAGATCAGATACCTCCTGAGCCCTCACTCTTCAGATTTTTGCTGTGCTTCCCTTGTGAGCAGCCACACTGGACAGAAATACCTGTGTGTGTCATGGAAGTCAGCGTATTGGTCTTGACTTCAGGTATGAAGTGTCTTTAGCTTCAGCTTTAATTATCCTTTTCCCCACAGCTGCAGTTGCTAACTCCAGAGGTAGTAGTGTGTCGGCCTGTAAAGCGTTCTGGGAGCAATCCGTCCAGGCCTTTTGCACACGGCACCAGGTCAGTCAGGACTGGGGGAGAAGCGTGAGGTACTCGACTGGTTGTCTGATCACATGGATGGCTTCCTTTTCTCATACTAGAACTCTCATTTTGTTCAAGAAGCTTCCTTTTCCACGGTTCAAGGGTTTGCAGAAGTGAATGTCACCCCCAGTTCCTCAGGCCAATCCAGACCAGTCTATGCCTGACAGTGTGCAAGACTGTTCCTTGGCAGCTATTACTCGTCTGGGATGGGTGCAGACCTATGTGAGGCCTAAGTGAAATGAGGACAAAGGAGTTGGTTCTTTGGTGTGGAAGAGGCTCTCTTCTGTCCTGCTAGAAGTAGCTGGCCCTAATTGAAAAGTTGAGGGTTCTCTTATAGTCACAGGAAATTAAGCCAGAGAAGGAGTTTGACACTGTGGATTATAAAGTTGCTTTACTGAGCCACTGACTCAAACTAAATCCCACCCTTTCCTGGGCTGCTTATTACTTCAGAATAAACATTTCCTGCAGTAGAAATCAAGGTTTCTATTACTTGCAGTTGAAGTCTGTTCTGACTGCTAGAATGGGGAGAAAGAATACAGAGAACAAGACTGGCTGTTGGACACTGGGCATCCCAGGACTGTAAGAATTTACTATAGAAACCGGTGCTTGTACTTGTGAAAAGAAGAGTAAGGAAGAACCGCCCCCTTCCCCTCCTTCCCCCTTCCCCTCCTGCCCGCTTCTGTGTCTGGACAGTGACTCTCTAGGCTTTCTCTCTCTGCTTTCAGTTTACAACTCAAATTCATTCATACCTGATAATAGTTTATATCTGAAATAAAAACTTTGCATTAAAATATATCTTCATCTTCTTTCTCTATTTCTATCTGATATTTCACCAGGCCACTTGTTTAATTATGGGTTAAAGCTGGAGGTCAGATTATTTAAACTATTTCTTTGTATTTCCTGTTTTAGAATGTCAAATTATAAATGGTGCACCCTGGTGGAATAACGGTTAGCCCCACTGCCTCCAAAGGAGCGCAGCCAATAGACATCCCAAGGACTCAGGTTCATGACCTGGGGCTGGGGGAAACAACTAAGATGAACAACTAAATAAAAAAAGAAATAAAATGCTTCTTCATTCTCTTTTTTCTGCCTATCTGCTTACTCACCTTCATTCCTGCCTGCACCTTTCCTTTAAAAATAACTGTAAATGTCAGGACCATATCTGTCTAGTGTGTTTCTTACATATTAGAAGAATTTAGACTTTGGATTCTCTCTTCTTCTGACAACTGTTTTCATAGTCTCAACTCTATCCTCTTCAGTAGGAAGACGGCGTCTCTGTCAGTTTTGAGTGTATGAGTCTTTGTGCTAGAAAAAGTGGTTTTGATATTATGGGACTGTTTTGGAAATAGAGTTGTGTTGCTATATCAAAAGAGATGCACAACTTCATTTAGCCACAAAGTTTAGGAAAAGAGTTGAAGAAAATAGTAACCCACGTTTGTAGGCCAGTGTTTTATGATGTGGCATGTTGGGAAGTATCAACAGCTAATATTTGTTGATTATTGTCTTCCAAATTGATGCAAATGTTTATTTAGCCCATATGGTCTGTATGACCCAATAATACTGTGCCGTAAAGAGCATTAGTCTATAGTCATTGTGTGGCTATTTGCGTCTGTATTTAAATCAATTAAAATTATATGAAAAATTCAGTTCCTTAACTGCATTGGCAATATTTCGGATGCTCAGTAATCCCATGGAGCTAGTGGCTGCTTTTGGAAAGTTCGAGTTCAGAAGTTCTGTTGGACAGTGCCACTATAATCTTTTGCTCATAGATCAAGAAACTGAGACCCACACAGGTTAATAAATGCCTGAGGTGGTGTCACTGGTAAGGAGCAGAGCCAAGGTTCAAATCTACTCTACCTCCAGGACCTTTGCTCTTTCACCACTTGCTCCGCAAGTTTTCAAGTCAGTTTTAGGAAACAGTCGTGTCCTCTGATGGGTTTCTATTAACAAATGCACTTACAGTAAACAAAGGAAAAGGATTATAAGAAATGAAGAATTCAAATATAGTATACATTTGTTAGTATGATTGAAGTATGAGGGAAAATATGGGCCATTTATCTTCAATCCTATAATGGGCAAGTTCTTAGACTTGATGGGTGGCCCCAGCTGAATCTCTTGACTACTCCCTCCAGCCATAACTACCTGAGTGTCGACTCCCTGTTTCCTTTCAGTTGTCTGTCATAGAAGCACCAGAATTATGAATTTACCACTACTCATTCATATTTTGGGCTTTCTTCAAAGTGTCTGTTCTTTAAATACCCTTAAGCAGCTTCCCTAAGAAACCTTGAGATTCTCTGACTCCTGTGTCAGTGGCTAGGAATCACTGGTGGAACTCAGAGCTCCAGGACAGCTGTGAGTCTACGAGCCTAGAAAACTTCCAGGTTTATTCCTTAGGAGAACTCCAGCATTTGAGAAGGAGCAGAATTCTGTTTTCTCTATTCACCCTTTATGTCCTCTGCTCCTTCTAACTGATATGCCTATATGAAATGTTTCCTCTCTTTCAAAATATCAGTGGTGTGCGAAGTGGAAGAGGATATAGAGGTCTTTCATTCAGCCATTGCTTAATGATGTTTCACTGAATACATTGTGGCACCCAAGCACTTAAGTGGCCGCTGGAGATATAAAGATAAATATGACTATTCTTGGCTTTCAAAAAGTTCGCCATCTCAAAGGGAGAGACATTGGCAGAATTGTACGGCACCCTGAAATAATTTATACAAGCATTCTTGGGGTTCCAGGAACATGCTCTTACAGGGCACTGTACCTAGGAGGGACACCATCTGGGAGCAGTTCTTAATTTTGAGTAACAGATTCTTTGGGGATGTGATACCAGTTAGGGAGATTCACGTCATGGGTGGTTGTGGATGAAGTGGTATTTTAATGGAATTTTGCTTGGTGATGCAGGGGTCAAACACCAGACCGTTTCTGGGCATGTGAAGAAAGAAAGGGCCAGAGAGAAATGTGTGCATAAAGAGGTTCAAACATGGGACAGTACAAAGGGATCTTAAAAATTTAAATCATGAAATTTTGAAATATTTATTGACAAATTGGTGTTATTGTATTGGTTAATACATAAAATAATTGTATTCAAGACCTTTTTAGAAGTAAAATGTATTAAATTAAAATAACATCCATGTAGATTAGGCAAATAATTTTTAAAGTGATGGTCTGAATTATTTTGCCTGTTTTCAAATTTGATTGAGATATTCACATTGTGTGATCTCTAGAACTTTTTCACATTGCAAAACTGAAACTCTATACCCATTTTTAATTCTTTCTTCTCTTCCCGAGTCCTTACTCTACACTAGTAATTCTCAATTGTGGTTGTACGTAAGAATCACCTGAGGACTTAAAGCAATTTGCTGATCTTAAGCCCCATCCCAACGCTACTGTCCTGTTGGTCTGGGCCAGGCCTTTGGCCTGGGCATTAGTTAAAGGCTCCTGAGGTGATTCTGATGAGCAACCAAGGTTGAGTGCCAGTGCTTTGCAATAAGCTACATATCATCTTACTCATTTCAGGGGGCATGGCTTCAGATTTTTTTTTTAATCAATGGCATCTTTCTCTTGACATTGTAATATGTCATTGTTTCTCCAACTTTAATGTATGTATAAATCATTTGGGGATCTTGTTCAACTCTGCATTCGGATTGGTGCTTGTCAGATAGGCCTGAGGCTGCATGTTTAACAAGCTCACAGGTGATGCTAATACTTATGGTTCATGGACAACACTCTGAGGGACAAGGTCTTAGGCAACCCCGTGGTATTGTCAAAGTCAAAGCTTTTTGTGTTGGGGAAAATTCAAGTTTTTAAATGTAGTGTTGTTCCAAAAAGTCCTCATTTGGATCTGTTTTGTTTTTGTTTTTAAAGGAAAGGTACAAGCAGGAATGAAGGTGAGCAGGCAGACAGGAAGAGGGAGAAGGAAGAAGCATTTTACTTTTTATTTTTATTTAGTTGTTCACACTGGTTGTTTCCTCCCAGACTCGGCACTCAAACCTAGGGGTCTGTGCTCTGCATTCCTTCCTTCTTTCAGAGGCAATTTACTCAACTGCTACTCTACAGGGGCGCACTGGTCAGTTTTCTGAATGGATAGATGCAGTGTAAACCATCTGTGTTGGATTTGTGCTTCCACTAATTCAAATTCTGCAGAGGTATTACCCTACATTGTCTGTGATCATCTTTGGTGCAGAAAGGAAAACCAGTGTTACCTTTTATAATCTTACTTTCTTCTTTGACATTTTCCAGTTCAGGTTATCTTCTATGACTTATGTTCATAATCAGTGTGGAAGGATCACTTTTAATTCTTAACAATGAGAGATTACTGTGAACACTGAAGCAATGTGATGATGATAATTGTATGATGCATAATGACACCCTTTATCCACTGGGACGTATCTTGAAAGGACATTGAACTCAAAACAACTGTGTGATGAAGGAGATGGTGTGGTTATTATAACATATAGGAGATGTTCAAGTTTAAGTCGACTTGGTTAGGAAGCTCAACAGGATATCAGGGATGTTCTCACTTTATTCTCAGGAGAACTCTGCACAGCATACAGAAAGGCTACAGCACTTTCAGGGTGCACTTCTGCACACCACTCCAGCCAAAAAGAAAAGAGTGAGAAACCTTGTTTTCCAAAGGAAAATCTCTCCTCACATCTTCCTGCCTCACATTCACTCACATTAAATCCTGAAGTGACCTGTGTCCATTTGACTACCTCGTATTGAGTGGCTTAGGCCCCACTTATAGGAGGGAGACTTTTCACTGTTTGCTGCTTCTGAAATGTTTTTACATAGGCATTTTTTATGGATTGAATTTTGTGTCATACCCCCTCCCCACCGAAAAAAAAAAAAGTATACGTTGAGGTCCTAACTCCAAGTACCTCAGAGTGTGACTTTTCTGGAAAATGAGGTCACTGCAGATGTGATTAAGCTGAGACCAGGCCATACTGGAGTAGCATGGTGAAGATACAGTGAGAATGCATTTGGAAGGTTAACACAGATATTGGAGTTATATAGCGGAAAAGCCAAGGAAATTGCAAAGACAGCCAGTCAATCGCCAGAAGCTAGGAAGAGGCAAGGAAGACTTCCCCTATAGATTTTAGGAGAGCACAGCCTCACCCACACCTTGATTTTAGACTTCTAACTTTCAGAACAATACATTTCTGTTTTAAGCCACTCAGTTTGTGGTTTTTTGTTTCCACAGCCCTAGGAAACCAATAAGAAATACGGTATCTATTACATTTATTTAACAATTATAAAATCTGGATATCTTGGGGGAAGGAAGGTAGTTCATTGAAAAGACAATGAAACATAAACCAGCATGATGTTTGTGCAGGACTGTAAGTGGATGATTGTTAGTATTTAAGTTTAAGATTCTTTAAGTTCATCCTCCTAATTAACTTCTAATTTTATGAAATTTTTCTCGTCTTTGCTGCTGCTGCCCTATCTCGTGCTGCTGTTACTTCTTACTTGGTCTATTTCAGTAGCTTCCCACTGTGTCTTTACTCTTATTTCCTTCCAGTTCTGTTCTCCGACAGCCATCACAGTTTCAAAGCACAAATGTGATCTGCTGAAAAGCCATTCATCTTTTCTGTTGTTCCAGTGTTTCTTCAGTGGCTTTCCATTATTTTCCAAATAGAGATCAAAATCCACATGTGGCACATAGTTATGTTGTCATCTAGCCACCTCATGAGCCTAGCTACGATTTCACTCTAGTCCATTGGGCACATTCCATCAATTCTTCAAGCACAGTGTTTTGTTTCCTACTCAAACTCTTCCTATTACCTGTGCCCCTCTCTCTCCAGTCTCCTGCCTACCTAGTACGTGCCCATTCATCCTTTAAATCTAAGTTCCTAATTCACTTTCTCATGGAAACCTCTGACACTCTAAGACTGGTCAAGTCACATCAATGTACATATTTTTCATGTTGTATACTTCTTTCCAGTGAACATAATTATAATTTAATCACTCATTAGCTCTAAGCAGATACTATAGTTAAGTCCAACTTGAAATCGGGGCTGCTGACTCCAAAATGTAAGTTCTCTATGGGCAGGGCCTATTTTATGCTGATCACCTTTATATCCCAGCAAGTACATACTTTTGTATCCCACTGAGTACAGTACTCTTGTATTCTATCTAGTATAGTACTTTGCACATAGTTATTGGTTATCTAATATTTGTGTAATTTTTTTAAAAGACAATATTAATGAATGAAATGTGATTCTAAGAAACTCAAGTAAAGGACTGGATTCCATGTCATGTATCACATTAAAGAGCTTGTACTTAATTTTTCAGACAGTGATTCCCAGACTTTGAGCATGCGGGCAGGTGTAATTTAAAAAATTGGAGACCAGCATAGATTTAGCAACTTTTGATATTGTCAGGTAAGGATATTTAAAGGTGGCACCCGTGCCACCATCATCTCATAAAATAAATGTGTTGATAATAAATATATAATTATAGAATGCAGATAAATCAAACTGAATAAATTCATTTTCATGAAAAAATCACATAGTCTTTATTGTTCTCAGTCTCCTTGTACAACACACCAAGATCAATGTTTAGGAATCACAGATGGAAAATTCAGTTTGACAAAGGTGAAAATGAAATGTATTGCAGAGATATTTAGGATGTTTGGTTAACAGGATTTCGTTTTGAGTTTATTATGATTCACTGAAGGTGGAGAATCACAATCACTGGAGTTGAATGTGTCTATATGCATACAGATACACATATATAACTGGGTTTTCCCTAAACCTGAACTGGAATGATCAAGAATAGAACCTGGCTGTAAGCATTTTTAAGGTACAAATGTGATTCTGATGCTCACCATTAGTTGAAAACCATGGACAGATGGTCAGTGGAAGGAGAGGGGGGCATCAGGGAGGATCCCAGGTTTCTATTTGGGGTTAATAATATAGAGAATTTCAGTAGAGAGTAGTTTGTTCTCCTTCAATATATCTGTCTCATTTTGTGAAAACAGGTTTTTATTACAATGGACTGAACTTCTTGAAAGCAATCTTCTTTCCCTGTTTTCAGACAGTGTTTCTTTTGCATCTTTATAACTTCTTTGTTACTTTTAGGTGTTGAAGAGCAACCTCATTTTCAGGTATTGAAAAGTTCAGTTCTATCTATTATCTTCAAAATGAGACTATCTAAGAAGGCAAATATATCATAACTAGAATAACAACAAAAAGTATACCTATAGCAAGAAATGCACAAGACCTGAATGAGGAAAACATTTGCATGTTACTAAAGGATCTGAAAAAAGACTAAAAGCAGTAATATGTACCATATTCTTCGTAAGACTCACCGTTATTAAGATGTCAGTTCTCTCTCTGCTTATAGATTTTCACCCAACCCCCCAAAAATGGCAATTGATTTTTCTTTGTAACAAGTCAACCTGATTTTAAAGTTCTTAAGGAAAATCTGATGTTAGAGAAACCGTGGAAACTTTGAAAAAGAATAACATGAGCGGATGAAAATAAACCTACTGAATATTAAGATATGTGGTAAAGTATCCGTAAGAATATGTTCTAAGTGCACAAATAGCCATACACCACAGTAGAAAATAGAACTGAAAGTTCAGAAAGAGGGCTAAATGCACGTGAGAATTTGAATTTAGTACATTAGCATGATGACATTCACTTAGGTAAGGAAACGATGGTCTGAGGAAATCCAAGTAGCCATATAAGGGGTAAAGCACCATCATCAGGATCAATTTGATTCAGCTCAAAGTTTCAGATGTTAGAAAAAGAAAGCAAAATAGTAGATGATAACAAGTGATAATGCTATACTAACTTGGGGGGTGAAAGATTAATTTATATCACAGAATCTAACAGTTCAGTCACATTTAAAGAAAAAAGTTCCAAACATCTTCCTAAGACAAATGCCAATAGATAAGATAGCATTGGGAGAACTTTGTGCTATAAGATAAAAGGCTAATCTCCACAATTCAGAGAAAATGTCCTGAAAATGATAAAGGGAAAAGCTCAAAAGAAAAAGGGAAAATTAACAAAATGGACATTTCATACAAAATGCAAATCAAAACTGCATTGAAAAAAAATGGATTTTCACAATGAAAAATTGATTGCCATGGGCCTGCTCTCCTACTGGACAAAACTGGATTACTGGATGCATGACAAAAATCACACTGTAAAGGCATCAGAGAGCTGTGGAAATAAGAATTGGATGAACTAAAATTACAGAAAAGGTAAAATTGTTCCATAGTTCATTGACAATTGCTAACCCTTTGTTTATCGGGGCCAGGCTATAAATCAGACTTGGTCCCAGCAAAGGTATTCTGTTTGGGGACAGAGAAGTCACCAGCCTTTTCGTGTTGCATGATGCTTTAGTGACAGATTGAAGCATTAAGGGACTTTAATTGCAAACTTTTTTCATCTTAGAATATTTTCATAGTTCTGTGACTGCATAAGAAATGGAGAATTAAATGAAAGAAATGATTAAGAAAAAGAAAATGTCAGGGCTTTCCTTTGTACAGAGTTGCCAGGGAAGAGTTCTGCTTCAAACACATGGCCATTTTCTGTTTCAAGATAATTTACCAAGTTTTGAAACTGAATGAAGGAGTAGATTAAAGGGCTAAGCTGAAAACTTTTGTAAGCTTCCGGAGCTGAACACATCTGTACTTCCAGAATCTATGAACAGGAACATTTCAGAGGTAGACTTTTACTCAACTTGGAGTAGATCTCTAATCAAGCTCAATTTCTATTGGATTGCGTTGATGAGCCACTAACCCTAATTGCTTAATAAAATGAAAAGCACCTCTTTTCCCAGGTTCTTCTGTATACACTAGCTGGCACACAAAATTATTTCTAGTCACGTAAAGAGGCAAGATTATATGACTACTAGTCAAGAGGGAAAAATGGATGTAGATCCACTAATGATGCAGATACTGAAATTAGCAGATAAGAGCTCTAACATTAAGTAATATATTCAAATCGACAAAAAGGACAAAGTGAATGAAATGAGGGGAAATTTGAAACAACTGGAATCTTAAATAGAAGGTTTAGAACTGAAAAATTCAGTATATGAAATTAAAAACTCAGTGTATGAATTTAGCAGCAACAGGGGACATACAAGAATGCAGGGTTAGTGAACTGAGATATGAATCAATAGAGAATAGTAAAACTGACACAGAGAGGAAAATGTGGAAAAAAGATTAGCATATGAGACATGTGAGACATAGTCAAAAGCTTTCACATTCATGTTTTGAAACCTGAGAGGAAGGGAGAAAGAATGAGACAAAAGTAATATTTGAAGAAGTAATAGTTGAGGATTTGTTCAAAACTGATGAAAGGCATTAACCCAGAGATTCAATATGTTTAGAAAATTCCAAGTAGAAAAATTGTAAGAAACCACACTTATGCTCATTATGGAGAGACAGCTGATAAAGACAAAGTCAACGAGAAAATCCTACAAGTGGTTAGAGAAGAAATTCACATTACCTTCAAAAGAGCAGCAGTATAACTAACAGCCATTGTCTTACTAGAAACAACTGATGTCAAAAAGTGGTGGAATTATGTATTTAAACAGCTTATTAAAAATAACCAATAGCCTAGAAATCTGTCGTTAGCAAAAATCTGCTTCATGGATGAAGATTAAATAAGGATAGTTTCAGACAAAGACTGGGAATTTATTACCAGTAGGCCTATGTTAAAAGATATATTAAAAGGATTTCCTCGGGCAGCAACAATTTGTTATTGTATAGAAAATTGAAAATGCACGAGGGAGCAAAGAATATATGAAAGATAACTAGTAAGTAAATATAAATGAAAACAATAATTGTCATGTCTTGAGTTTATTTGTAGAATTAAAATGCATGATAATGTGACCTGGTGGCTTAGTGATTAAGTCACCAGCTCAGTTCACACACATCCCAAGGACGTGGATTCCAGACCGGGGCCTGGGAGAACCAAGATGGGCAACTAAATAAAATAAATAAAGTGCATATTCCTCCTTGCCCTGCCTGCCTGCCTGCCAGTCTCTGCTCGCCTTCATTCCTGTCTGTACCTTTCCTTCCAAAATAAACTATGACAACAGGGGAGTGAGATCATCAAGATGGTGGAGTAGGAGACACCAGCCTTCATGCCACCACAAAGAACAACAGTTAGCTCTCCACTAACAAAAATAGCCTTGGGAGAGTTCAGGAGTCCAATTAAACGTCAGTAGTACAGTAGAGAAAATCAACAAAAACCTGGAAAGTATACACAAAAAGGTAGGAAGAGCAGTTTACTTTGCCTCCATCACCTACTTCCCAGGTCAGCACTGCTCAATGCCAAGAAAGAACTTCTTGGCTCAAGAGAGTTCCACTTGGAAAAGGAGAAAGTAATAACCCAACCAGCTTTCCTAGCCTTTTGAGGCACTGCCCCAAAGACCCACTTTAGTTTCACCCCACCCAGAGGCCAGCATAGCGTCATGCTAGAAATGACAACAAGAACGACCGGGCCTACTAATATCAGCCATGCATTGCTAATGATTGTGGTTCCCAGAGGCCTGCTTTGCGGAGGACCCCAGCAGCCTTTGCCACTGAGGACATTAACAGCCCTTGGAGATACTAAAGATCCCTGTGGCTTTCATCACTGGGGACCTCATCACAGACCCCAGAAGACTGCTCCATAGAGGATCCCAGCTGCTTTCATTGCTAAGGAAACTAACAGGCGGCACAATCAGCATGGATCCCCTGCAGCTTTTGCCACTGAAGGCCCCACAGCATTTTACATTTGCAGACACCAGCTTCCCGGGTCCTTCGCTGCTTCCCTCTTCTTTCCTGCAAGGTATTTCGGCCAAGCATGCTGTGGACACATAGGCCTCAGGATCTGAACTGGCAACAAGGTGGAGCCTCTGACTGTGCTAGTACTTACTATCACTTTAGGTCTGCAGTCACCAAACCCCGTCCTGCCGCCGCCACCACCACCATGTACGTGCTCGCTGCTGGCCCCTGCAGATATGTGAGTGCATTCTAAAAGTCCAAGCCCAGAAGCTGTTTGTATTCCCAGATATGACCTGACTCCTATCTCAGTCCTCCATTGCTACACATGAACTCACAGCCAGCCCTTGCAGCCACACAAGTTCAGTGACAATCCAAGGCCCCATGGACATGGATCTAACCCTGACTCCTGTCACTGACCTGAATTGCTGCATATCCTGACAGGTAGCCTGTAGCCATGAATCTATATACCTCAGGTCCCAAGTCTTGTGACTGGTATGGACTGCTGTGCATATACCTACAGAGCTGCATGAATGTGCACCAATAGTTAAGACCCCCCACTGTTCTTTGTGGGCCCAGATATGCCCGTAACTTCTGTCTCTGACCTGACGCTAGCCCCTTCAGATGCATGAGGGTGCATCAATGGCCTGGACCTATGGAATTCCTTGTGACCCAGATTCAGTCCAATTTCTGTCACTGGCACTGCTGATGTACCCACAGCTAGCAGTAGTGTCACACCGGCACACTGCCAACTCCTGATCTTATCACCAACTTCTACTGCAGTGTGCATGGCTATGGCTCACCCCTGTAGCCAAATGAGTGTGCGTTGACAACAAAGGCTCCACAGCTTGCAAACTAGGAACTGGTTTGACCACTGTAAACATTAGCAGCTAGCCTTTGTGCTGCACATCTGTATTGACCCAGACTTGCATCATTGATCCCTACTGCTGTGTATGAGCCCAGGACTAGCTACTAACTGCACAAGGATATGTCAAGAACCCAGGCCCCATAGCTGCCTGGTCACCTGGAACCAGCCCTAACTCCTTTCTCTGGCCTTATTACCACATATGCTTGCAGCCCCTACAGTTGTTGATTTGTACACCAAGAACTCTGACTTCTTTCATTGGATACCATTGCCATAAATGTGCCTATGACTAGCCCCTGTGTGCTGACAACATGGGACCCTATTGTTGCTTATATGTCCACAGTTAGCTCTGACCGCTGACAGCTGGGCTCTCACCACTGCATGTGTACCTTCAGTCAGTTCTTGCTGTCACGCAAGCACCATAAGCCAGTACCAACAGCCAAATGTGTATACCACTGGCTCTTGCCAGAACTTCCACTACCTCAGACCCTTTTTGGACTAAGGTACTACTGAGGACCCCCAAATCCATTTTAGCACTATGAAACCCCCTGGAACTATTATAGCCAAGATCATACAGTTGTTAATGATACGGGCATGGCTACCTGAGATAAGTCAGCACATTGTCCCCGACCAGAGGCATCACATGCCTCCACATTTAGCACCCTACACCACCACTAGACCCAGTACCACAGCATGATCCAGCATTCCCTGATCCACAGGTGAAGGTCTTCCCTTACTAAGAAACTATTCTGTCTATGAAGTCAGGAAGAGGTTACTGCTGCTCGTAATGTGCAGACACATACACAAGGCTACATGGATTGTGAAGAGCCCTTTGGTGGTGGCATGTTTTCCATGTGCACCAAAGGAGCACAGTGAACTTCTAGTAACTTATCCCAAAGAAATTGTCTGACATAGAATACAAAATAATTCTTAAGAGTCTCAGCTACAAGAAAACACAGGTAAACAATAAAACCAGAAAATACAAGAACAAAATGAATTTCAACTAAAAGAAAACATAAAAAGAGCAACAAATTTTGGAGCTGAGAAATAGTGACTGAACTAAAAAAAATGCAATAGGGTTTCAGCAGTGGACACAATCAATCAAAAGAAAGAACCAGTGAACTAGAAGACAGGTCATTTGAAATTATCCAGTCAGGGGAGAAAAAACAATGAGAAAGAATGAAGAAGGCCTGTGGGGCTATGGGATTCCATCAAGCAAAACATTCACATTATGGGGATTGTAGAAGAAGAGAGAGAATGGAGCAGAAAACTTATTTCAAGAAATAATGGCTGAAAACTCCCAATTTGGGGGAGGATACACATATTCAGGTACATGAAACTCAAAGTTCCTTAAAGAGGTGAACACAATGAAGACTTCACTGCGACAGGTAATAAAACTCAAATATCAATGACAAAGTATCTTGAAAGTAGTAAGAGAAGTTATTACACAAGACTTAAGCATATTACTTAGCAGAAGTTTTCTAAGCCAGGAAGAAAGATGGAATGATATAGTCATAGTGTTGAAAGAAAATAACTGCAAGCAGTAATACTTTACCTAATAAGTTACTGTTCAGAATTGAAGGGTAAAGACATTTCCTACCCCATTCTCCAAAGCTGATATAGTTCACTACTATAACAATTTTAAAAAATGCTAAAGATTCCCCAAGCTGAAAAGACACTAACTAGTAGCATGAAATCATGAAAGTATATCTCATATGAAATCATATGAGAGTATAAAACTGGTAGAAGTTCAGAATATATTACTGTTGTAGTGGTGTATAAATTATAACTTAAGTATAAAGATTAAATGACATGTATTAAATATATAATATTTTTTTAAAAGATACAGATTGTAAAAAAGTGTAAATTCTGATACTGAAAACATAAATTGGGATGGGAAAGTGGAGCTTTATATGAAAACAAAATTAAATTGTTAAAATACTGTTAAAATGTTATAACTATAATAAGATGTTTTATGTCTTATGATAACTGGAAAGCAAAAATATATAGTAAATACAGAAAAAATAAAGACAAGGAAATCAAAACCTACACAATAATCATTAAATCACAGAGGAAGCAAACATGTGAGGAAGAAAGGAACAACAAAACTCCCAGAAAAAATGAACAAAATGGCAATAGAAATCTTTCTGTCAGTAATTATTTTAAATGAACTAAATTCTCTAATCAAAAGACATAAAGTGATTTGACTTTTAAAAGAAAACAATAAGATCCAAATATATGCTGCATACAAGAGACTTCAGCCTCAAGAACAAACATTGGCTAAAAGTAAAGGGATGAGGAAAGACATTCACAATTTGGAACCAAAAGAAAACAGAATAGCTAACTTATATCAAACAAAATAGACTTTAGTTTGAAGATGTAAAGAGAGACAAAGAAGGTCATTATACAGTGACAAAGTGGCAAACTCATTAAGAGGAAATGACAGTAGTAACTGTATATTGACCCAATATCCTAAATTGACCCAATGCTCCTAATTATAAACAGCAATTATTAACAGATCTAAAGGGAGAGATCAACAGCAGTACAATGATACTAGAAGACTTCAGTACGTCACTTTCAGCAATGGATAGATCATTAAGACAAAGAAAAATCAGTAAGGGAACATTGAACCACCTGAATTATACTTTAGACCAAATGCATCTAACAGACATATATAGAACATTTTGTCAAACAGGAACAAAATACACATATTCTCAAGTGCTCGCAGAACATTCCTCAGGATAGGTCATCTATTAGGCCACAAAACAAGTCTTACTACATTTAAAAAGACTGAAATCTTATGTATTTTTCCCAGTTGCAATGGTAGGAGACTAGAACTCACCAACAGGAGTAAATCTGGAAAAGTCACAAATATGTGGGGATTGAACAACATGCTCCTGAACAACCATTGGATCTAAAGAAGTCATCAAAATTGAAATCAGAAAATATTTTTAGACAAATTAAAATGGAGACATAACATACCAGAATGTATGAGATGCAGCAAAAGTAGGTCTAAGAGGGACATTTATAGCAATAAATGCCTACCGTAAGAAAAAAATTCAAATATGTTTATACATAATGGAACTTAATATCTCAGGAACTAGAAAAACAAGAACAATTTAAGCACAACATTAGTAGAAGGAAAGAAATAACTAAGGCCAGAGAAGAAACAAGTGAATTAGAGAGCAGAAATAGAAAAAATGAAACAGATTTGGTGTTTTGAAAGGATAAACAGAATTGATGAGCTTTTAGCTAGACTAAAGGAAAAAGATTCAATCATAAGTGCAAAAATGACACATTACAACTGATACCACATAAACAAAAAGGATTTTAAGAGGCTACTCAGTTATATGCCAGTAGACTGGCTAAGATAGAATAAATGGATATGTTTTTAGAAATGTACAGTTGACCAAGGCTGAATCATGCAGAATTGGAAGTCTGAATAGACCTATAAAAACTTCCCAACAGAAAAAAGCCTAGGACCACATGTCTCCATGGGTAAATTCTACCAAACATTCTAAAAATTAACATCAAATTTTTCAGAAAAAAATAAGAGAAGGGGACATTTCCAAACTAATTTTATGAAGCAACCATTAGCCTGATCCCAAAGTCAGACAAAGCCACCCTCCCAAAAGAAAACTGTAGGTAATACCTCTGATAAATATAGATTCAAAAATCTTCACAAAATTCTTGCAGACTGAATTCAGTAGCACATTAAATGGTCATACACTATGACCATGGAATTTATCTCTGGGATGCAAGGATGGTTTGACATTTGTGATTGAAAATCAATTAATGTGATACACATTTGCAAAGTGATGGGTAAAAATCACATGATCATCTCAATAGATGCAGAAGAAACACTGACAGAATTCAACACCCTTCCATGATAAAATTTTCAACAAAGTAAGAATAGAAATAAATTACCTCAGCATAATAAAGGCCATATACGACAAACCAAGTTAATATACTCACAGCAAATGGTTGAAAGCTTTCCCTCTACGACCAGGAACAAGACAAGGGTGTCCAGTATCACCATTTCCATTCAACATTAGACGACATTATGGCCAGAGCAACTAAGCAAGAAAAAGAAATAAAGAGCCCCAAAATAGGAAAGGAATAAGTAAAACTCTCTGTTTGCAGATGACATGGTCTTATGTATAGAAAACCCTAGACACTACCAAAACACTGCAAAAACAAATGAATTCAGTAAAGTTTCAGGAGAAAATTCAACACACAAAAATCAGTTGCTTTTCTATAAACTACAACAAACTATACAAAAAATTAATAAAGCAATCCCATTTATAATAGCAACAAAATGAATAAAACACTTTGGAGTCAATTATTTTTACTCCAAGGAAGTGAAAATTATATACACCGAAAACTATAAAACATTGATGAAAGTACCAAAGAATTTACAAATAAACAGGAAAATCTCCAAGTTCATGGACTGGAAGAATTAATAATGTTAAAATGTCCATTGTGCCCAAAGCAATCCACAGATATGATGAAATCCCTGTTGAACTTTCAGTGACATTTTTCACAGAAGCAGAGTAAGCAACACTAAAATTGTATGGAACCACAAATCACCCGGAAGAGTTATAGGAAAGAAGTACAAAGCTGGAGGCGTCACATTTCGTGACTTCAAACTATTACAAAGCTATACAATAACAACTCTATGATGGTGGCATAAAAATAGACACATAGATCATTGGAACAGAATAGAAAACTCAGAAATAAACCCATGCACATATAGAATCAAATAATTTTCAAGAACACTGCCAACAACAAGGGGGAAAGGTTAGTTTCTTTAGCAAATGAGGTTGGGAAAACAGGATATCCATATGCAAAGAATGGAACCTGAACCCTTATACTGTAAACAAAAACAGCTCGAAATGGATTAAAGACACAAATGTAAGTCCCGGAACTCTAAAACTCCTAGAAGAAAATGGGAGAATTCCTTGACGTTGCTCTGAGCAATGATTTTTTTTGGACTGACACCAAAAGCACAGGCAGCAAAAGCAAAAGTCAAATTTATATAACAAATTTATAAGTTTCTGTATGACAAAAGAGGCAATAAACAAAGTAACAAATCTACGGAATGGGAGAAAATACTTGCAAATCATATCATTCACTAGGAGAGAGGGGAAACAAATTGTGTTCTATCCATACTCAGAACTAAGAAGGAATGGTGACCTGGAGTAATCTCATAACATGTGAGAAAACATAAAAGAGTAAATACTTGAAGTTCTAGAACAGACCAAATTAGTCTATGATTGAGGAGAGAGTTAACTGGAAAGGGACATGATAATTTTGTGGGATGTTCAAAATATTCTGTATCTTCATTGGAATGATGGTTATATAAGTGTTTGTCAAAATCATCAAACTATCTTTAAATTCTTTGTGTTTTTGTCTTATGTAAATTATGTTAACAAAAATTTATTGATAAAATATCAATGTAAACAAAAAGTAGCGAATGCTTTATTCATTAAAATGAAGGCACGTAAAGAGGGAAGAGGGCACATAAATCAGATGAGTGAAATAGAAAAATAGGTTGGTTGATATAAATTGAGCTATGTCAATAGTTACATGAAATAAAAATGGACTGGATATGCTGGATAAAAGAAACAAGTCAGTGTTTTTTATGCATTGTTTAGATTAGCTTGTTGTGTATCAAAAGTTTGGGAATAGCTGAAGTAAGACCCATGAATTATTATAATAATAATTAGTGAATGTTTATTGCCCTCATACCAGAAAGCTTGTAAATCAGAAGCACTCAGATCAAAATATGTACTGAGACTCGGCTAGATTGTTAAACGCAGCTTTTCTAGTGAAAAGGCAGTGACTATTCTTCACAGTAATTGGTTATAGTAGAAATTTTTTAAATGATAGGGAATTGGTCATTGGTTACTCAGATCCACTTTGGGAAAGTTTAAGTTTCGCTTATAATTTCCAGGAGTATATACAAGAAATGATTCAGGTCAAGTTAGTCTTACAAAATAAGCTAACTTAAGCTTTGCGTGAATGTATGTATATATGTCTATTGTCCTCAGTGATGGTGAAATATGTGGTACTGTTTCTAATGGGGTGCTAGGAGTGAAAGAGAAGTGTAATTGGCTTTGGGGCCAATTAAGGACCCCCATGAGTTTTTTGATGCTCAGTAATAGAAATCAGCCAGAGTTCAAACAGAGCCTTAGACGTGACATCTATTGAGCCTGCATGTGGGGAGACAGCCAGGGGACAGAATCCCAAGCTGCTCGTTTGAGTGTCCACAGGTGGGATCTTTCAAGCGGTCCTTCAATCAGTCCAGGGTTCCTGATGTGACTCTGCAGTCATGCCAGTGATGTATTGTCCTCATGGACTGGAATGTCCAGCGCTGCAATTGTTCTTTCTTGTTCTGAAAGTGCCTGAAACAAAAATACTGAAGATGCAGGTTACTCAACCTCCCCTTCCCCTCTTGTCCAGCCTGTTGGTCGTCAGATTAGGAACTTGTCATTACAAAAGGACTCCAGAAGAGAAGTGCTCAAGGTCATACTGTGGGGTTGTCACAGATGGCTTAGGCACTAGGTAGTATCAGGGATAAATGAAATTCCCAGCTGAAGTTGAAGCTGGTCAGGCAGTTAGGGATTTATCAGTTCAGGAAGCCAGGAGCCCCTGTGGTTTTTCTTATTCCTAAGAGCGTACCCCTTAGCAGCTCGGCCTCACTGGTCTTGTTTTCCTTTCTGGCCATTTGGAGAGTAGGAGCAGGTGGTTGTACACAAGTTGTAAACAGAGGCATTAATAGTCCTCTCTGTGAGAAGGAACTTAGTAAGGAGTGATACATGGACCTGAGAAATGGAACTTTTAACTTATTTAATTTTAATGAATTGGCATTTAAATGTATCAGCTGAAGTAGCTTTTCCAATGGAGATGAGAATATTAATGGAAGGATTTGGTATTTGAATCAGTTACTAGAAAACTTTTAAGTGTATTTAGAATAACTTGGGTATGTCAGTTCACCTTTTCAGTGGTAAATTTTACAATATCTAAATGGAGAGCAAATATTTCTGATGAATTTAGTGTTCAAATTGAGATAGGCTATAAATGTGAAATGCACATTAGATTTCAGAGACAGCATGAATAAAAGAATGTCAGATATCGTGTTAATTTTTGTATATTGAAATAACAATATTTTGCACATATTGTCTTAGAGAAAATCTGTTATTAAAATGAATTTCATCTGTAGTTTTTACTTGTTTTAATGGGGCTACTGGAAAATTTAAAATGACCTGTGTGGCCTCTATGATAGTTCTGTCAGACAGGGCTATTCTAGAATATTTGGGCCATTTTCCCTATTCTCTCATCCATTAAATTTAGATTTTCCAGGGAAGGTTAGCCACCCTAGCCAGCCCCCATTTTTATAACTAAACTCATACTTATTGGGTAGTCTGTTCTAATGAGTGGTTCAGAAAAAGCAATCTGGTCTTCCACCCTCTCCTAGCATTTCCTAACATCTTTATTCTCATCGGGGACATCTTGGATTTCTTTTTGAACGTTTATCTATTGATATCTCTGGCTTCAACTCAAGTGATCTGTTCCACCACCCACCCCACCCAACACCATGCTGTTAACCACATGAATTGATGTTTCCTATCTCTCAGTCCCTAGACCCCCCTGAGTTAGTTTTCACTTACTCAGACTCATCGCCATACTCCACACTGCTCTGCTTCTTAGTTGTAAGTCTTCCCTTCCCTTTTAGAAAGTCAAGCATTATGCTTTCTCCCTCCTTTGACACACCCACCACATTGAAACTATTTTTTGAGCGACACAAATGCTTGATAACAAAGTGCAAGAAAATTTCATATAGGTTGAGTGTACCCTTATTGAATGGCTGAAGATAACATTTGCTCATTTTATTTAAATATATTTTTATTTATGAACCTGTTTTATATGTACATATATGAGTGTATATGAATATAAACTTATTTTGACTATAAATGTATTTTTGCCATAGTGGAAAAATAAATTGCCATGGAGTCAGAAAACAAAGGCTTTTGTCTTAGTTCTGCCTCTCCAGCCACTGACCTTGGACAAGTTCACTTCACCTTTCTGGGACTGGCTCTCTTCATGTGGAAAACAACTGGATTAGGAAATCCCTCAGGTATGTTGCAGATCACATCGTTTATAATTCTGTGATAGAAATCTCAAATGCCTTGTACACTACCCTAAATTTTTTTAAGTAGGACATGCTGAACAGAAATTAGCATTTTGTAAATGTCAGAGCCATTATTAGGGATGTTAATGATTATGCACTGACAGTGTAATGCAGCTAAGGGGTTATTCCGGTGTGCATGGCTGTTTACTCTCCAGAGTATGTGGTTTTTATTTTTTAATTAATGGCTGCCCTTTAATTCCTTTTATAATATCACACTGTCACCTGTCACTCACTGCTGATGCTGGTCCTCCTGTATTCATTCCTTCCTTGTCCCCATCCCATCTAATTTGAAACTTCTAACTTGTGGCAATATGGGGAAAACTAGTAATGATAAGCTTGTTTGACTGATGTCTGAATTGGTCATGTGATTCCTCAGCAACCATTCTTGTGTGTGAGACGCATGGGGCTGAAGAAGAAATAATTTATAAGCCAACTGAATAACTTTGGCCAATTTTCCAGTAAGTTCAATATCTGCAGAGCTTCTGCCAGGCTTTTTCCTCATTTCTGTTTCTAGCCCCTTTCCTGGTGGCTGAGTTTCCAAGACAAGTTAATTGAAGGCTTAATAATAACAATAACTGAGCAACAAAATGAGGAACTTTCACAGCCATGTGAAGAGACAAGTTGAACAGAAGAGAAAGTTCAGAAATAGACTCCACGTCTATATAGTAACCGTTGGTATATAGAAGTTGTGCCCCAAACAGAAAATAATGGGTTATTTAGTATTTCCTTTAATTCTTACCATAAGTCAGGCGACATTACTCTCCCCATTTTAGTCAAGGTAAAGAGAGGTTCAGAAGCTTGTCCAAAGTCACGGGACAGAAGTGATATGTCTGCAGAAGGTGGGTTCTCTTTGGTCTATTTCTGCCCATTCTCAATGCTTGGTCATTTTATGTGTTAGGATGAGCTGAACTCTTTTCTTCATCCCTCTCATGGTCAAAGAGAGTAGATCCAAGAGTGGTTCTCAAGCAGAAATAATGTTACCCCTGGGACATTTCACCATGTCTGGAGACATCTTTGGTTGTCACACCAGGAGTGTGAATGTGCTTGGCATCTCACGGGTAGTGATCAGGATACTGCTAGATATCTGGCAACACAGGACAGCCCAAAAGAGTGACATGGCCCCCAATGTTGGTGATGCCAAGGGTAAGGAAGTCTACAATAGGGAAAAGAGAGCTCAGTCCCTCCTCAGTCAAGTGGATTGGATTAAAATCAATAATCTATTTGAAGTCTGTTTTATTCCTTTTCCTTGTCATACTATATTAAAGCGAGGAACAAGTGGGAGAAAGTTGGGAAAAGCATCTGATGTTTGAAAATACCTGGAAATATTTTCCTTTTGTCTTTCCTGTGGGAATACAAATTAAATCTAAAGATCTGCTATATATCTGCTGTAGACATTACTAATATTTGACAAAAAGATTTCTGATCCTTTTCTTTTTTTTGGTTAAGACACTTGTCTCCTTGATGTTAGGGGCAGTCATGTGGCTGAAATGGGAGTTATGGCTGGAAGCCAACCCACGGTTTTCTGCATTTTCTTCCTAGACCACAGCCACCATGGTCATGCACACTGGGATGGAGACGTGGAAAACCCAGTCAGCGCATGATGCACAGCAGTGTTCCCAGTCAAAAGTAGTCCTTTGTTGTGTTATATCACTGGCAGTTTTGGAATTATGGCTTTAGCATATTTTAGATTATCCTGACTAATACATCACTGTCAGTTAGCAAGTACTCTGGAATTCTCGACTCCTCAAATTTCTGGAGTATTGTTTCTCTTTTGGGAATCAGGATATATTAATATTTCATATACATATTCATGTGTATTACTGTTGCAGAATTTGTTTAAGGACAGATGCAGGCAGGAAGGGAGGCGAGCAGAGGCAGGCAGGGAGAGAGAAGAGAAGGAAGTATTTATTTATTTTATTTAGTTGTTCGTCTTGGTTGCTCCCTTTGGCCCTGGGTCATAAACCCAGGTCCTTGGGTTAGATGTGAACTGCACTGTTGGCTGGAGGTGACAGGCTCCACCAGGGTGTCCTTTTTTTTTTATCGATTTCTTATTGCACTTCTTTACTTTTCAAAAGTATTTCATAAAAATTTTCAACTTTATTATATGAGCTCTAACTATAACCCAAGGGTTGACTGCCTGGAAATTCCCAGTTCTTTTCTGTCTTACAGGAGCTGAGTCTCCTTTCCCCCTCTTGTCAAGTAAACTCATCTGAGAACCAAACCCTTAGGTAGGAAAAAATCTAACATGCTGACCAAGGTGTCTGGGCATCTCTGTGCACTCCACTTTCTTGTGGCCAGTCCACACTGCAGCCTGCTTCTCTGTCACCCCCTGAACCCTGGTGGCATCTCTCTTCTCTCCATACCAGCTGTGCTTTCTCCTTGGCCGGAGCACCTCCACTTTGGGTTGCGACTCTACACCAGAGCACAGAGCTACTGTAACAGAGTGTGACGGACAGGTTAGGGCTGACAGCGGGAGGGCGCACTCACAACAGTCAGACCAGCCAAGTAAAATAGAATCACAGGTCCTCCGGTTTCTAGAATCCCTTAGTCATCCTTATCACTGAGAATTGCTTAGTTGATGTCTTTTCTTCTAAGATCATAGCATGTCACCATACACTGGACTGTGTCACATTTTCATGCTCTCCCCACAAACCTGCTTCCTTTCTCAGGGCTGTCACCCGCTCTGTGCCACTATCCTCACTGCCCTCCTTAAAGTCCATCTTCTACTCTGATTTGACTTTCTCTGTCTTCCACTCAACCCCGTCCGGCTTTGCGTTTCTAAACTTCAGTCAGGCATTCTGTCACATGAAGGCCATCTTCTCTGGGTAGACCCCCTTGAGACACATATGCTCTCCGCATTTGCTTTTGGGAGCACAGGAGAGCTGTTGAGTTGTAGCAGCAGGATTGGAGAGGTCACACTGGCCCATGTAACAGAGGCCCCTGGGAAGGATCCTGTGAAGCAAAGGAAGCTATTGAAAGACGTAAAAAGAGCAGAATGTTATTCTCCAAACTGCACTCTAGGAAGTCAGAGGGCCCCAGTCAGAGTGGATTGGTGGGGAGAATAGCTCGAACACTTTTACTCCAGTGGAGATGTACAAGCCTGGGCTGAGGCCAGGCAGGCGGAGCAGAGCCCATGGCTTTGACAGCTGTTGAGAAGGTGGGCTTGAAGAGGCATGGCAGCCGGGTGGGCAGATGAGTCGGCAAGAGGCTGAACCTGACTTGAACACTTTAGGGGAACGGGGCACCCTGAGATAAGGGGATAAGGAAGGAGGAGCACTTTGGCGGTGTAGAGGAAGCCAGGGTTTAGTTACACCCATGGTTAGCTTGAGGGGCCAGGGACACCCTCCTGAGGCTGTCGAGTAGGTAGCTGTAGACCCATGGAGGCTGACACCTCAGATTTAGTCCGCGTGGGTCAGTGTTCTCCAGGGCCGTGCCATTGCTAAAGTACAAGCATAAGTCAAGAGGGGAACGTTGGTGTCCAAGAGCCAGTCATGTGAGACTGAGTGCGACTCTGATACCTGCTTTTTTGGGGATCAGGATTCAGGAACGTTGGGCTCAGAGACCAAACAAAGGGAAAAGTGGTAGCAAGGAGTGTGAGGAGGAAGAGACGGCAAATACAATTTAAGGAACGAGCAGAGTGACTACAGAAGCCACTAGGAAAGGCAAGAGAAGAGCTTGGGTGGTGTCAGGACTGGAGGTGATGAGGACAGAAGAGTCCATCATGCTAAACTGCAGCCTTTGGTTTCTGAGCCTTGTGCAGTGGGTGGAGCTGAGAAGCAGACCCTCGTACCCTACTGTCTACAGAGCGCCCCATCAACAGTGGCAGAGACGGGGTGCTCTTTAACAATCTGCAAAGGAATTGAACTAAGTAATGAACTTGAAAAAGGATGAAATCGAGCCCACAACTGCAAAATTTTATCTTGGTTATCTCTGCATACTGTGGATGGAAAACAAGTATAGTATTTGCAACCAGAAATGTGTTAAATGTGCAATTCTGACACTTTAATTTTTCTTATTTGAATGCTACTCACGTCCCCATGATGACCACAACCCCCAAAATATACCTGGCAAGACATTTTTCTCAGCATTTCCTCTGCCTTCCTCACACTTCCCCCTCCACCTTCCCCGACCAGTCCTACATAGACACATGCAGAGTTATTAATAACTCAGAAAGGCATTTCAAAACCTCATTTCTTCGTTGCTGGAGAAACATATGGTGATCATTTTAAAGTATTGAGTGGTGAAAGGAATTCCTGAGATCTTTAACAACAAATTAAGCTGAAGTCTTGTTCTGTAATAACATTTGCTGTCATCAGGTTTATTGCTAAAATCCAAGTAGTGTCTCTGATTCGCCCTATCATTGTCCCTGCCTGTAGCTGATCAACGACAGGTCTGGAAATCCTCGGTTTTTTGCACACTTCACCCCTAAGAAATCGCTCCCTTGAGAGGAGCTCAAGCCTGAATCATTCATGGGCAAGTTTTTTGTTTTTTGTTTGTTGTTGTTAAAAATTGTTTTATTATTTCATATTACTACCAGCATTCAATTCTGTCCTTCATCACATAGTGTATCTCTTACCCCATTTACCCACTCCTCCCCCTTCCCTTCTGGTAACAACTAATTTGATTTTTTTAGACGAAAAGCTTATTTTTGATTTGGTTCATTTGTATGGTTCCTCTCTCTGCCACGTGAGTTCTCTCATGTGATCACCATGTCTTTGCTGGTTTCTGTTAATAGTGCTGTGCTGAATTTTCCTGTCTCCAGACAGCGTGTCATCATGATCTCCACAATTGGTCTTATTCTCCTTGAAAATTAAACCTTCTGTATTGCAAACCTGATTGTTTTATTACTCAGTAATAAAGGTTTACCTCTGAGGACCATGCTGTCTAAACCCTAGTGTAAGCTCCAAGTTTCTCTTTCTATGACCTGGCTTCCGCCTTCCCTCCTTACCACATATGTCCCGTGACACCATTTTAGCGGCATCATGTGACGCCGTGCTGCTCTAAATGACATCCTGTAATCCAAGTTCCGTGAACTTATCTGTACCCCAGGGCCCCACACACTCCATTCTGTCTGCCCGGGGTGTCCTTCCTTCCCAGTCTAACTGGCAAACCCCTGGTTATCTTTTAGGAACATGTTATCTTTGGTAGCAGCTACCCTGTTTTCCTTAATCTCACCCTCAACAAAGCACTTACGACATTGCTGTGAGGTGTTTTCTTAATGTCCATATTTACTGTCAGTCTGGTAGTAACTTAACCATTTGTCTTTGATCCTCGCACCTGAATATATCACAGTGATGAAAGGAAGATAGGCCCTATGGCCACAAATCCCAAGGCTTCAAAGAAGCCACAGAGCTCTTCAAGGAGAATGAGTCATGGGGTTTTTCTTCCTGTTGCCCATTTGCTCTTTTCTTGCTGTTTTCTGGGGATTTCAGTCTTCCGGATTCTGACAGATACCAGTACTGTTGGCCTGGGGACATGGTGCTAATAGAAAGAGCTGGAGGAAGTGTGGTGCGTTAACTGTGTACAGGGCTGGTTCATTTTTAAACTAAAGGGTATTTGCAACTCATGATCACACTCTAGAGTTATGTTTTTCAAACTCTTAAAAACATGACCCTCAAGGATATACAATTTTGTTGAGTTGATACACAGAAACACATATACAGATATGTGTGAATACATAATTAAGGAGGAAAAGGGTTTATGAAATAGTTACCTTTACTATGTGGCAGGCAGTCTGATATTTTTCCATTCTAAGTCATCTATCCTGATCAATTATTTTTTCAATTCTGGTTACAGCCCATCAAACAATTTCCCAGCTCACCGCTGGGTCATGACCTGTAGTCTGAGGAATCTTATTGCCAGTGCTGCCTTCCTTTCCCTTGGGTACATACTTGTAGATGAAGACAGGCCAAAGTACCAGGGACCCTACCAAGATACAGCTGTTTACGGAGGGAGTGGCGTGTGATCAGTAGGATAGGATCAAGCTGATGACTAGAACTCCTTGCATTTTAAAGAACATTTCAGTGTGCGATGCAGTCCAAACTTCACTCTTCTGAGAGCTGAATGCAGTTGTCTGATTAACAGAGAATGAACTCAAAATGAACCACAGCAGACAATTCAGTCCCAGTGACTTTGGTCCCAGAGATTTGGAAGCCTGGGCCACAGCACTGCCCTTTGAGAATGCTTCCTGCAGCCACACATTCTGGCTAATCAATGTGGTGCTTCTGCTGTGGTAATTTCCCCACTGCGGTTGTTCACTGTGCATATCAAACAGGCTGACAATTAGCCACTGAGCATGTAAACAAAGCCTTTGCAGAATTTAAATCCCTTCTTAATGAGCGGTGTTGTTTTTCCAGAGAGCATTGTTGTTTATTTCATTGAATTTCACATGCAAAAATACTGTCTGATTATCTTTGCAACCACACAAGAGGGAAGGAGGCAACTAGAGATCCAGGCAGATGCAAACAGGCTGAAATGACTAGTAATATAACTAGCAAGTATGTCTTCAGCCAAGTTTTAAAGGAAATTAATTATTTAGTTAACTTAATCTAATTGTTTATCAAATTAAAACCTATATCTGTTGTTCCCTCAAGCAGTACAAAATATATGTAGATTCCCAGCAAAGGGAGATTTCACCTAGTCAATATCCACTTTCAAGACTTCCCATATTAATTTCCTCTGGCTGTTGTAGCAAAGCAGGATGGCTTAAAACAAAAGAAATGATTTTCTCACATTTCTGGAGGCTAGAAGTTTGAAATCAAGGTGTCAGCAAAACCATACTCTGGCTGAAGTCCGGAGGAGAGGATCTCTCCTTGCCTCTCCTAGCTTCTGACAATCCTTCACTTTCCTGGGCTTGTAGGTGCTTCATTCCATTCTCTGCTGCTCTCTTTATGTAACGTTTTCCCCGTTTGTCTCTGAATTCACCTGTTGTTCTCTTCCTTGTCATTGTCATCTAGGTGGTAGTATTTGTGCTGGCATAACATTCTCATAAATATGTCCGTCTTCCTTTGGAATCCATGGGAGTCCAAGCCATTAGACAGGAGCATCCCCCACAGGTCTTTCCTGTCCCCCTCTCTATTCTTGGCTTCTGCTGGATCCTTAAATCACTTGCCAGTTCTCTTAAACAAATGGAGGGCACACTTTTGCTGCTATCTGAATCGACTGAGAAGTTCCCAGATCATCAGGGGCTGGTCCCTTTTGCTTAACAATTCTCTCTTCAATTTCTCTCTTTCCTTTAGCATTTTATTATGAGCAGTGAGGAGAAACCAGGCTAAGCCTTCTGTGCTTTGCTTGGCAATCTCCTCAGCTAAATATCTAAGTTCACGCTTGCAAGTTTTGTTTTCCATAAAACTCTAGGACATAATTCAGCACAATTATTTGCCACTTTATAATGGAGATAGCCTTTCCTCCAGTGCCCAGTAACATTGTCCCCATTTCCATTCAGGACCTCACCAGAAGCACCTTTAACATTCACATTTCCTTCAGTGTTCTCTTCATGATGACATATGTTTTCTCTGCAATATTACAAGCTGTTTCTTATGTTGCTCATTTCTGAATTTCCTCAGAGTCACCTATAAAAGCCACATTCTTATCCACCATCTCATCAAGGCATAGGCTTTTTCTATTAAGTTCCTCCATAACATTTCAGCTTCTATTCCTAATCCAATTCCAAACCCATTTCCACGTTTTCAGATATTCGTTCCTGCAGCCCTCACTTCTCAGTGCCCACATCTGTATCAGTTGGGGCTCTCCAGAAAAACAGAGCCAATAGGGCAGACATACACAGTGGCAGGGAGAGAGACACACAAAGAGACAGAGAGACAGAGTGTTTCTCCCACCAAGATATTTATCTTAAGGAATTAGCTCATTAGTTTGTGGGGACTGGGAAGTCCAGACTTTGTAGGACAGGATGGAAACTCATGCGGGAATTGATGTTACGGTTTCGAGACAGTTTTGTTCTTAAGACCTTCCATTAATTAGATGTGTCCCAACCTTTACCTAAAGTCACTACTCGTAGACATTAATCACGTTTACAAAAATACCTCCATAGCAACGTCTAAATTAGTGTTTGTTTAAGTCACTGATTACTGTGCCTCTCCAAGTTGATAAATAAAACTAGTCATCACCCCTCCCTCCCCAAATCAGACTTGGTCACATGCTGTCATGAATTATCAAAAAGTGCCTGATCCTATATGAGTTCAAAGCTTTTCTTAGGCATTTTTTAAATAAGTTTTGAGCTTCAAACTTATCCAGAAGCTCTTGCATTTGTTTTATTTTATATCCTGTCTTTGTAATGTATGTGATTTTGAAAATAGCATTAAATGCCCTGCTCTTGAATATTGTAAATCATACTGCTTGCCTTTTTGCATTAAGAAAAGTATCTTGAATGAAAAGTCTTTAATGAACCCGAGTTCTTTATCATAGAAAGTTTTCAAGTTTCCACACCCAACTTGCATGATACAATACAGCGTTAGACTGGCACGGTGCCCAAGCCGCATGTGTACTCTCACTGGGGACTGACAGTGCTCAGTGACACAAGCGTAGGTGTATATGAAAGAGGAGCTCCTTGACTAGCCATTAGAATCACCTGGACAGCTTTTAAAAGTCCAAGAATAGTTAAATCAGGAAGTCTAGACGTGGTAAGTGGTGTCAGTATTCTTATTTATTTATTTTAAATTTTTTTCTTTTTTCATTTTCTTTTTACACATTTAAATAACCTCATATGTGTAGGTCCCCCATTCCTCAATATATGTCAGCATTCCCTGCCCTCCACCAATAACCAAGTGTTCTTCACTATTGTCCGGTGGGCTCTGCCACCATTTGCACCACCCCCCCACGCCCGCCTGTCTTGTTCAGCATTGGTCACCTCAGTTTTGTTGCAAGGATCCAAGAGTTGGTTTTGTTTCATCTGTACTTGTTTTTGTCTATTTACAGTCCACCTATGAGTGAGGTCATCTGGTATCTATCTTTCTTCTTTCGACTTGTTTCAGTTAGCATAGTCCCCTCTGGTTCCCTCCACGTTGATTCAAATGACAGGGTTTCATCTCTTCTAAGGGCTGTGTAGCGTTCCATTGTGTATATGGACCACATCTTCTCTATCCGTTCATCTGAGGTTGGGCACTTAAGTAGTTTCCAGTTCTTAGCTATTGTGAATATCGCTGCCGTAAACATGGGGGTACATACATCTCTGTGAATGAGTGTTTTTGTATCTTTTGGGAAAATACCCAGAAGTGGGATGGCGGGATCGTATGGGATTTCATTTTCAACTTTTTGAGAAATCTCCACACCGTTTTCCATAGGGGTTGCACCAATTTGCACTCCCGCCAACAGTGTGAAAGTGTTCCCTTTTCTCTACATCCTCACCAACATTTTCTGTTTCCAGAATTTTGAATAATAGCCGGTCTCTCAGGTGTAAGGTGATATCTCATTGTTCTTTTAATAATTTAATTTCCCTAATAGCCAGCAAGTAGGAACATCTTTTCATGTGCCTGTTGGCCATCTGTATATCCTCTTTGGAAAAATGTCTCTCTGTACCTCCTCCCATTTTTTGACTGGATTACCTATTTTTCTGTTACTGAGTTTTATGAGTTCTTCGTATATTTTAGATATTAAGCCCTTCTCAGAAATATGAAATGTGAGTATCTTCTCCCAGTTAGTAGGTTGCCTTTTGGTTTTGGTGATGTTCTCTTTTGCTGTGAATAAGCTTTTTTATTTTGATTTATGCCCCATTGTTTTTTTTTTCTCCTTGTTTCCCATTATGCTGGAGTTGAACCCCCCCAAGGCCTCCCTAAGTCTGATATCATGGGATGTCTTTCCTGTGTTGTCTTCCAAGAATTTTATGGTTTCCCGACTTATGTCCATGTCTCTAATCCATTTTGAATTAATTTTTGTGAATAGCGTTAGAGAGTATCCTAGCTTCATTCTTTTGCATGTGACTGTCCAGTTATCCCAACACCATTTTTTGAAAGGACTTTCCTTTCTCCATCATGTGCTTTGGGCTCCTTTTTTCTAGATTAACTGGCTGTATGTGAGTGAGCCAGTTTCTGGTGACTCAGTTCTATTCCACTGGTGTGTGCCTCTATTATTCCAGTACCATGCTGTTTTGATCACTATCTCTTCGGTATAGCTCAATATCTGGGTGTGTAATCCCTCCAGTTTCATTCTTTTTTCTTATAATTGTTTTAGATATTCGAGATCTTTTGCTGTTCCATACATATTTTAAGATTTTTTTTGTTCTATTTCCTGGAAATAAGCCCAAAGGATTTTAATGGGGATTGCATTAAATCTGTATATTGCTTTTGATAGGATGATGTTGATTCTTCCCAACCGTGAGCATAGGATGTCTTTCCATCTCTTTCTGTCGTCTTCCACCATTTTGTCAGTACTTTTTAAACCTTCGCAGATGTAGGGATTTAAAAATAGACCCCCCCCCCCAAATTATTTGATACTACTTTTTAAGAGGTAAAGCTGAATATCTTCATTCTTGAGAGTTGGGCAAGACTTAATGACTTGTTTCTGGCAAGAGCACATGGCAGCAGTGAAAGTGTGTGACTTCCAAACTAGGTCATAACATTTTGAGACTTCCTCCTAGATTTCTTACATGTTTCTGTGAAAACCGGCTACGATAGCCATGGAACACTCAAGCAGCCCTAGGGGGAGTCCCATGTTACAAGGAACTGATGTCTTCTACAAATATTCAGCAAGGAACTCAGGCCTTTGTGATAGCTTGTACAAACATTATTCTGGTTATGTCTATGAGGGTGTATCTGGATGGGAGTAACATTGGAACAGGAAACTGAATAAAGCAAGTGACTCTTCCTAATGTGGATAGCCCTCATCCAATTAATTGAAGGCCTGCATAGAACAAAAAGACTAAGAGAAAGCTCCTCTTATCTAACTGCTTGAGACTTTGACATTGGTCTTTTCCTGCCTTCAGACTTGAACTGAAGCATCTAATCTTGTTGGGAGTCAAGTCAACTGGCTCCTGGACTGGATCTGAGACTATTAACTGTCCTGGTTCTTTTGAACTTGGCATGGAGCTACATTGGCTTTCCTGGGTCTCCAGCTTGCTTACTATCGATCTTGGTGCTTTTAGCCTCCATAATCACACCAGTCAAGTACAAACACATGCACATGCACTTGCACACACACACACACACACACGTTTCCTGTTGGTTCCTCTCTGGTGAACTCTGACTACTGCAGTCTTCTGCAAGAGCCATGTGAGACAGCATCCCGGGAACCTCAGTCAGACCTTCAGGCGACTGTAGCCTTAGCTGACATCTTGACTACAATCTCATGAGAGATTAGGAGCCAGAACTCCCAGCTAAGCTACTTCCATATTTCCAGTGCACAGAAAGCAATTAATGTTTATTATTATATAATAATAATAATAAATGTTCATTGTTTTAACCTACTATATTTTATGATAATTTGTTATATATCAGTAGTTTACTACCACATTAGATGATTCCATTATACAGCCAAGCTTGTGGACCACTGACTTACTCTTCTGTCAGCAAAATAATAACGTTCATCTTTTTTAGATAATCAGAGGAATACTGACCACCTATTTGTATTATAAGTTACCTGTCAAATGTCTAGCTGAGCAACAGATTTTCCATTTAAACAGATTTTATCTTTAGGTCAGTCAAACCCTCCATTAGTGAACTGCACACCTGGGCCGTTTTATGTTGACCTGATCCTTTCCTCTGTGCACTCTGAGTCGATTTCTCAGCTCCATTAATTCTGCTGTCTAATGTTCAGGTGTAGCATCCTTGTGTTTAGGATAGGGTAAAATCTCTATGAATGACATAATAGTCTAAATTTCTCGGCTTGTTCGAACCAAATTCTGTCTTAATTTTCAGAAAAAAATTCACAGAAGAAGTCATAGAACCCATTAGACACACATTCCCACAATTTTCTTATCATCCACTTCCTTTTGTATACACTCTTTACCCACCCTGATTGTCATTCTTGAAGACTTGATGTCTTCTTCATAGACTGATATTTCCATCTGTGCCCTGCATTGTTATCTCCTTTCTTTCAAGGTCTGGTCTGCATCTTCACTCACCCTCTCTTCTGCCTTCTCCTCATTGAAACTACTCATGTTTTAAGAACATTAAAGATTAAACTCTTTCCCCAGATGAACCATAGTTTCCTAGAAGGCAAAGAAATGGTCTTGTTAATGAAGATCCACTGAATATTTGAATGAATGCAATAATTTTGAAAATATTGAGACATTTAATGGAAAACAGAATTACTATTTTTCAGTGTGTATTCAAAAATTGTATTTCATTTTGTTGAAAAGGAAAACTAAGATGAAAATTCATCTTTTCTCCAACGATGTTGTTGGAGAAAAAGAAGCTACACATGTATTAAAATTTAAACTAGAAATAGAGCAGGCTGCAGATCCACTACCAATTTGGCAATTTAATGGCCTCTTGGCAGCATTTAAAACATCTCATATTGAAACTCAGAAGCTGGCGATCCATGACATCTTTTCTCTTACTGCTACCTAAGTGTCCTTAATTTGTCTTTAGTTTGCAAAGTCAGTAAGGCACATTTGCTCAAGAGTCTAATAAATTTTTCCCTTGGAAGCAGAGTATCAACCATCATTAGGTGTGAGAACCACTGCAGCAGGTTGTCTATTACCCCTCTCAGTCACATCCTTTATTACATTCTCCTTTTTGAATGCACAAACAGATGATACTGGATTTTCCTCCACACTCTATATTGTGGCTGTTCTCTCCTCACTCTACAGCTTTTCCTGAAGAGTCTATCGGCTACCATGACTTAAAGAAGGTCAGTAGACTCATAGGAACGAATTTGGACTTTGTAGTTAAGAGTCAGATAAATCCTGGTTCTGCTGTTTTATTAGCTATGTGGCTTTTGGGAAATTATTTGGTCATCCAGAGTCCCAGTGTCCTCATTAGTAAAAATAATGTATGATTCAGAGTTGTCATGAGCATTAAATACGAAAAATTTGAAAACATTTGATATGGTAGCATTCCATATTTGCAGATGACTTCCAAATATATTTAGTCCCACTTTTCTCCTTAGACCCAAATACATGATTTGAACTGCATATTTCAAGGTCATCTCTTAAAGGCACCTTAAACACAGTCACTCAACTCATTATCTTTCTTTTTATCTTTTCTCCTCTTTTTTCTAATTTAATTAATGCAGCATAATCAACTAACCTAAAAACTTTGGCATCATCTTCCAGCTCTGTTCTTCCTCTCCCTCCCCAGGATCTGTCAGTCAACAAAATACCCTTCCCTCTTGCTCCCCACTTCTAGTGCCTTGGTTTTGACTCTTGACTCTTCAGTCTGGACCATTGCCTGGTTCCATGTAAAGAGGAGCATGTCACCTTTTTGCTTACACGTAAGATAGTTTTGTAACAACGTCCTAGAGGACACCAACAGTCCTTGTAGCCTCTGCCGACCTTCCACAGTGCTTGCCGAAAACCACACGGTTGTCGACGCTGTGGACCTCAGTCGACCGAGAGAGCCCCCCAGACCCCAAGCTACCATATACCCCTGCACTTAGCTCCTACACCAGGAGAACAGGGTTACAGTATGCTCGATTATGCTTTCACTCACAGAGGAAGGTTTCTCCTTACTAAAGTAATACATAAAGTGTCGAAGAGGTGACTGCTTCTTCAAATGTGCAGGTGCCTGTGTGAAGCTACAGGAACAATAAATGATCAGAGAAAAATGACTCTACCAAAGTAACACAATAAACTTCCAGCTACTGACCCCAAAGAAGTGGAGATACAGGAATTGCCTGACAAATAATTCAGAATAACTTCTCCAAAGATGCTTAGGGAGCTATAAGAGAACACAGACAAACAATTTAATGAAGTAAAGAAAACGAAGTGAGAACAATATGAATTCAGCAAAAAGACGGAAAACATGAAAAAGAACTAAACAAATTTTGGGACAAAAAAGATGGTGACTGAACTGAAGTTTAATAAGAGCTTCAGCAGCAGACAAGACCCTAGAAAAGAAAGAACTAGTCAGCCCAAAGATGGATCATTTAAAATTAGCTAGAGGAACAAAAAGAAAAAATAAACAAGAGAAATGAACAAAGCCTATGAACCGTAAGGGGCACCATTAAGAGAAACAAACTGTGTATCATTGGAGGCCTAGGAGAGAAGAGAGCGTGAAAAGGGTAGAAAGTTTATTTAAAGAAATAATGGCCGAGAACTTCCCAAAGTTCGGGACATACTTGGAAATCCATTTCATGAAGCTAATGGGCACCCCGAAATTTCAATCCAGAATCATCATCTCCAAGGTACATTATAATAAAGCTGTCTACAATCAAAGACAGAGTTTTTAAAGCCGCAGGAGAAAAAAATGAACAAGTGAACCTTCAGAAGGCTATCAGTGGATTTTTCAGCAGCAAACTTGCAGGCCAGGAGAGAATGAGATATTATCTTCAAACTATTCAAAGAATGTATTGGCAGCCAAGAATACTTTTCCCAGTAAATTTGTCCTTCAGAAATGAAGGCAGATCAAGATTTTTTCCTAATAAATGAAAGGTGAAGGGATTCATCACCACTAGGTGTGCTAGATAGGAAATGTTGAAAGAAGTTCTTCAAGCTGAAGTGAAAGTGCATTAATTAGTAAGATGAAAACACATGAAAATACACAACACATTAGTAAAGATAAATACATCACTAGATTCAGAACTCTGCTATTATAATGTGACAGGGTGTTAGTCAGTTAGCATTAACTTTTAAAACACCCTGTGTCCATCAACAGATGAATAGATGAGGAAAATGTGCCATATGTGGATCCGATGGAAAATTATTCAGCCATAAGAGAGAAGGAATTCTGTCCAAGTGTAACAACATGGAAGGACCTTGAGGGCATTATGCTAAGCGAAGTCAGACATAGAAACACAAATACTGAATTATCTCACTTACCTGTGGAATTTAAAAATAGCAAACTTTTAGAAAAAGAGTGGAATGGTTACCAGAGCCGGAAGGGTGGGGACATCGAGAGATGTTGGTCAAAGCATTGAGAGCATACAAATTTTAGTTATAAGATGAATAAGTTCTGGGCTTCTAATGTATCACATGATGGCTACAGTTAACAGCACTGTTTTCTATACTTGCAAGTTGCTATGTTGTTTTAATGTTCTCACCATAGTACCACTACCACCACCAAGATGGTAATTATGCGAGATGAAGAATATGTTAACTAGCCTTATTGTGGTAAATATTTTACAATATATACTTCTAATCAAATCATCACATTGTGCACCTTAAACTTAGACAGTGTTATATGTCAATGATATCTCAAAGCTGAAAAGAAATAATGACTGCATGTTAGAAACTACACTTTAAATTCTCATCCAATAACCTAGAACCAAAATGGCATATTTCCTTTTTTAATCTACGGTATTATACTTTGAAATATTATTTATCACACTGTGTCTAGATTATTTCCAATGACATTTTTTGTGTGTTTTTAACTCTTAATAAATTGCATCTCTTTTAAAAAAGGAGGCAGTCTGTTTAATTTTTTAAGTGGTGGTTTGGTTTTGAAACCCATCCCCTGATTTTGGTGGGCCAACAGACTTCAGTGTCTAGATTGACCCCAGGAAACTGCTTAGTTTTAGGTAGATACAGGTCAGCCAGATGGGGAAGGAGAATCTGGTTCTAACCAAAGCAGTCCATGACAGAGGGACTGCATTCCATGGAGAACCTTGCTTTTTCTTCAGATCAAAAATATTCAGCATCTTGAGCAAATACTTTCACTAATTTGTGCACATATTTCTTTTGAGAATGATACTTTTGGAAGGAAAGCACAAAATGACAGTGTCTGAGAGCAGTGCTTTTAGCAAAATATTTCTGACCTAGTTAAAGAATCTCCAATTGCAGGCAAAAGCCCATGTTCCCAATTTCTTTGGCAGTTCTATGACACGTTTTTAGTGAATTCATTATAATTTTTAAACCTTTTCCAATATAAAATATTATGAATATAAATGTAAGACTTCTAGTTATAACACAGTTGTCATTCCAGTTTTTTGTTTTGTCATTCTTGCCCTGGAAGGAATGGAGGCTGCTCTGGACATCAGGCTGTTAAAATGCCCCTTTTTCAAAACATGTGGGAAAATGTCATTGGTTCATCTAAAAGAAGATGTGGAATGTCAGTGGCTACCTTAGGAAGAAAAGACATTAACAATTAAGAGGATTAATTGGAGGGTTTATCATTGCTTCAACGACACACCTTTGGACAAGTTAGGTTATAGTTCTAGCTAGTGTAGGTGGTAGCTTTCTCACCCTTTCTAGAGGGAGCTGAGCAACGATCACCTGTCGGTCCCAGCATGTTCACCATCTCTGGATGGCCTCCACAGATGCCTTTGGTGTCCAGGTCATATCCCTCACCCACTTCTGTTTTCATTCACAGTTGTGTTGCACAGTTCATTGTATGCTTAGATTTGCCACAGCTGTGTGGCCACAAGCTAATAGTTTCTAGGACTTTTGGAACAAAGTAACATGAACTGAGTGGCTTACACAACAGAAATGCATTGTCTTACAGTTGTGGAAGCTAGAAATTCTCCACCAAGGTATTGCCAGGCCACAGTCCCTCTGAAGAAAGAAAGACCTCTTCCAGACTCCCACCTTTGCTTCTGCCGGTGGCAGCTTTTTGACTTGTGGAAGCACAACTTTACTCTTCACCTGGCATGCTCCTTGTGATGCCAGTCATACTGGATGAGCGCACACCTGATCCCATTTTCATTTGATTTCTTTTGTAAAGACTGTCTTCAAACAACATCACATTCTGGGGTGGTAGTAGGGGAGGACTTCAACTTACGAAGTTTTTTTCGGGGGGAGGAGGGCATGATTCTACTCATAGCGGTGTCACACCTTAAAATTGGACCTGGCTTTCTGTTTCATAGCCTTCTCTAAGCTGCTGCTGGGGAAGTCTGCTGGGACCTGAAGGTGAACCTTGGGAAGAATCCTCAATCAGGGCTGAGATCCAGTGAAAACAGGCACCAGGTTCCTCTACTTTGGATGGATTATTCTGGCAGGTATTGTTTTCCTCAGCAGTCCTGATGAACTTACGTCTTAATTGCTACCAACAGCAGCTCCCCTAGTGTACCCTGACATTGGCTTTCTTCCCTGTCTCACTGCTCTTTTCTCTTACTAGAACTTCTTGGGCTTCCTTCTCAAATAAATTACAACAGTCTGCTGAGATTATGTCCTTGTCTTAAACGCTGCTTTTAAGACAATTCCATTATCAGTTAAAGTAGCTACATTTAGAGCACTCCAGTGTCTCATGGCTGCCATGTTGGATATTGCACTGTTAGAGAAGGTAAGTTATTGTCTTCAGCAGAGAAGCTAAGTAATCATTCATAAGATTGCATCTCAACTTAAGTTATACATGAGAGTAGTACCTGTGGTTATATTAACTAGGAAAAGTATATTTTTCTAGTCTCCATAGACTTAACCTGCCTTGCTATATTTTTATAGTAGATAGATAGAAAATCAAATTTTCTTGCTGGAAATACCTTTGAGATCCTACTCCCATTTCGGAGAGTATAAGTGATAATACAAGAAGTTAGAAGCAGAGATAGAACTAGAGCCTAGTTTCTCTGATACCTAAGTTAGCATTTTCATCACTGCACATTTAATTCGTGTTTCCAGAAGTGCTTCATTTGTTAATAAATGTGTCTTTCAGATGATGCTTTATAAGATTTTAATGTAATGGAATATAAACTTCTTGTAGATGGACAGGATTTCTATTTATACTTGTAACAAATGGAGTTAATGTCTTTCATGGAATGGGTATTAAATATATAATGTTAGCTCCATAATGACACAGATTTCTATCTGGTATGTTTATTGATAAATCCTAAGAACCTACAGTAGTGCCTAGCACATAGCAGACTTTCAGCAAACGTTTGTTGAGTAAACAAATGAATGTTTACATACTTAAAAAAATAATGATTTCTGTTCTTGTATGTTCTATTAGTGGTCCACCTAAAATCCACTAATGCTAGTACAATTATGCATGTCAAAGAATGTTCTAGATTGTTTACAGAGATCTGTGGCCTTATTTAAGCCTCACAATATCCTTATGAAATGAGGAAAGTGAGGCTGAGAAGAGTTTTATGAGCTTTCACATCACAAAGATAATGATTGGGCCAGCATGATTATGTGCCTCTGACTAGCACAACTTAGACAACTGGCATTAATGTTCTAGAAAAAAAGACCATAGGGAGCTTTAGTCATTTCCTGTAAAGTAAGCACCCACCTGAGAACATCATAAATTAAAAGGTGAGGATGCAATCCAAGTTCTTATTTCTAAATATTGAACCTGATGACTCATCATAAAACTAGGAAGAACCTGTTGGGTTGTTGGTGGTCTGCTGGCAGTGAATCTAATTAAACCAAAATTACTTCCATTTTCATAATTCCTTATGTTACAAAGTGGCATTACTCGTTGGTTTTATTTGTCCACTTTTTTCTTTTTGAGAAAATAATGTTCTACTGAACAATGGGAAGCAAATAGAATCTCCTCCTTGTGAAAATGTCAGCTGCCTTTGACAGCCTGAGACAATGCATCCCAGAGGTTAAGCCAAGGGCTCTGTAGTCAACCGTGTGCTTGTGAGTAGTCCCTTACACAGTCTAAATTCCAGGCTCTATATCTACAAGATAGTATCCAAAAAGTACTTAGCTTGTAGTGTTGTGTTATTAAATGAAATACAGAACTCAAAATAACTTTTCATGGGACCCGACTCTGAATGTAAATGTTCTGTCAAATATTGTTGCCACTAACAGCAGCAGCTGAGGTGGCAGCACATCCTCATATTAGAGAAAAGTCCTTTTTTATGGCATGGAACTGTTGCTTGTTTGAATACACGTTCCCTTTGCTGGGGCAGGGATAATTTCTCTAGATCTTCAGACTCAACATAGAAGGTGAAACTTGTCAAGATGATTTGTGTTCCTTCTTATGTGACTTAGCCCCTCACCTTCTCTTAGAGTTGCACTGTCCAACATGGTAGCCAGTAACCATGAACATATATATATATACATGCACACACATATATATATATATATATAGTTTGTCTTTTTTGACTGTCTTATTTCACTTAGGATAATGTCCTCAAAGTTCATCCATGTTGTAGCATAATGCAGAATTTCCTTTTAAAGGCTGAATAAGTTTCCGTTGCATGTTTTTACCATGTTTTGCTTCTGTATTATCTGCCTATGGACATTGTGGTTGATTCCATGTTTTAGATACTGTGAATAATACTTCTATGACCATCATCTATATCATACATGCTTTAAGTGACTTTTCCTAAGGATAGCAAAGACTGAATGCGTCCCAGAGTGTTCACTTAAAACTTAAAATGCTGAGGAGAAACGAAGTTTTCCTCCTCAGTTTCTCACATCCATTTCTCTGATCTCCTAATCTATCCTTCAGTCTACATGAGGTATATTTCCTCAAGAAATTCACTAGGTAGTGACGGAACCCATATAAAAATTAATGGTGCTGAGAGTCATAATCCACGTTTTGTCTTTGACCAGTTTCTTTTCACTGGGACACTTCCATGTGCGGACATTTCACATCATTCAGTTCATTGGACTCTGCATCCTGGGTTTATGAAAGATATTATTTCTGGAGTTGAACAAATCCTCTGGTGTCCTAAACCCGAAGAGCTTGGCTCTTAGAAAGCTGCACCAGGACAAGGGTGACCTTGTGTCCTCAGGTGATTATGAGCGTGTTGAGACCAATGAAGCCCAATAAGAGATTGTGTTGCCACTTCTGGGACAATTGGACCCTAATCTAATGCCTGTCTGTTAATTATGAGGTTCTTTCTCCTCACTTTCTCATCAAGGACGTGGAAAGTTGCTTCTGAGTGCACTTTTCTTCAGCTTCCTTCTCTTGCATAAAGGTCGAAGAGAGGCTGACTGAAACAGGCATTAGCACAAATAGGAGTTTAAAGCAAGTTTATTCCCTTTGGGGAGGCTCTTTGCTTTGTCAGATACCATTCTTAGCAACTCAGGATGTGGAGAAGGGCCACCACTTTCCATAATAGGTCGAAGATGCCACAGCGCCCGCCCAGGGGTCAGGAGGTGCCCTCTTGGTGTTGGACACTGCTGGAGTGAGGCTTTTGAAGAACTCTGGCCCATCCCTCTTCTGGTGGCCTTCTGTCATCACCCAGGTTTCCCTGAGACAGCTGGCAGTTCTCAGTGGAGCTCCTCTTTGGAAATGGCCCTGACCGATGAGCCACCTTGCCTAGTTTCACGCCCCTTCCGCAGAGATGGCCACCACATCGACTAGCTGATGCAGGACTTGAATGGCCTGGCTCCCTGACCTCAAAACAGGACAATTTAAGGGGCTGTCTTGGCTTCAGGATGCTCTCCAAGGGCTCATTGGTGGCCATGATTATGACTACAGAGCAACCAGCTTCTCTCTGAGTCCAGACTTGCTTCCTTCACACCGTTAGGTGTTCCCCGAGTCTCAGACACCTAAGAGATTTGGTGTTGGACCAAGTCAAGTAAAATGGCAGAAGTTCCATAGCAGATGGTAGAAGAAGGAGCCAAGGTTCAGAGAAACGGAAACTCTGGCCTGGAGGTACTGTGTAACGCAGGAGTCGATTGTCCTCCCAGTCCCTGGAACCGGTGCATGTGTTACCCTCTGTGGCAAAAGGGACTTTGCAGGTGATTAAGGATTTTGAGATGGAGTGATGATCCTGGATACTTGGGTGGGCCCAGTGTCATCGCAGGGGTCTTAGTAAGGGAAAGAGGGAGGTAGGGAAGTTCAAGAAGGAGACCTGATGAAGGAGCACAGTGATGGCTGCTGGCTTTGAAGAGGGAGGAGGGGCCATCAGTGAGGAATGCAGGCAGACTCTGGAGCTGGAAAAGGCAAGACAAGGAATGCCATCTGGCTGACGACTTGGTCTTAGCCCAGTGAAACCGACTTCAGACCTTTGACCTTCAGATACATTTATGTCACGTGAAAACTTGTAATTTGTCACAGCGACAATAAGAAACCAATGCTGATACAGGCATGTGTTGCTAACATAGCACGTCTGCATTTGTGGGCGCCTGTTGCTGTTGCGTTCATTGTAATGGGGGCAAGTCTCTGCACATTCTAGAATATCTTCTCATATAATCTTGTCCCAGCATTCTATACCAAAATATGTGATGCTTTGTTGTATGTTACATTCTTCCTCTATATCTTCACTTTCGGGTTCAGAGTCTTAAAACTCTGTTCCTTCAGATAGCTCCCAGCTTTTTACTCTTCGAACAAATTGCTAAAGATCATCTTATTGTGTGAATCCACACTCAGCCCCCTCCCCGAGCATGCTGGAATCTGATTCTGGCTCCTGACTGGGTCACAGTGACGGTGGGGTCTGAATCAGTAGCTTCATTCTGCTAGGGCATGTGCTCAAACCGAGAAAGAAGCCTTTCTCGTGGCGAAGCTGTGGGAACTGTGGCTCAGACACAGGAGACTTGGTGGGAGCACTTCATAGCTGGCTGGGGATTCAAGATTCTCCTCAAAGTGTTCCAGAGATTTCCATTCAAATGGCTGAACTTGCTCTCTTTCCAGGTCACTGCTCACATCAAAGGACTGGCAGGGCTGTGAGTCTAGCTGATACTGTAATTCAGCAAGCAAACTCCGATCCAATCAGGCTCAAAGTCCGAGTTAGAGTTTGGATATTTCATTACTGGTGTTAGAAGTGATACAGTTTTGTCAAAGCTTGGTTATAGAGAATCTTCTCTTTGAATCCATGCCTCCAGGTGAAAGTTTAGGCTTAGGAGGCTTTTGTTCTCCAGGCTGTAAGTTCCTCCCTGTCGTTGGGAGCAGCCTCCAACTTCATTAGCTCTTTCAGCCCTGCCTCGTTGAACTACTGCGCCCTTCTCTCCGATTACGGACCTTGAGTTCAGTGCACTGTCTCTCCTTTCTACCCTAAGTACGGCCTGCAAATTGGTGTGGATGCCTCCCCACCCAGAAGCTTGTTAGATACGCAGTATCTCAGCCTTCTTCTGAGACAGCCTGACTCACACCTGCATGTTAGCAAGACCTCAGAGGATCTGTGCACATGGATGTCACAGAAGCACTTTTTACACTACCTGACCGGGTAAGCAAGCTGCAGTCAGAGTTCAGCTTCTCACTGTCTCCTGACTCTCCCTTCGTCCCTGTGGTTTTCAGTTTGGTGCTTCCGGTGCGGGCAAGTAGCCTCAACCTCCTCTAGTTCTCTCTGAGTTAGGCCTGGGAGGAAAGGGTGCTGCCCGCTCTCCAGCAAGCCTGAGAACAGGGCCAGCCACTCTCAGTCGCTCCATCGGGGCCACACGTGATTCCTAACTCAGTGCTGGGCCAGAGACATGAAATACACTGAGCGTGGTTGGAGACTCCAGTGCTGTCACCAGGGCTGAATATTGTCCCAGAGTAATTTATGGGATGTCCCAAGAAACTGTCTGGGGATTTGAAGACTATTGTTTGACCAGAAACAGCAAATCAGTTCTGGGCGGCAGACCAGCAGATGTTTGCCCCACGTTTCCAGGTGGGTTTTTGTGAGAGCGCGCTGAGAGTGGACTCTCTCTGGGGCTCTGTCCCGGCAGACTAGCCCCTGCTCAGCGCGCTCTCAGTGAGAACTCCTTTAATCCTCTGGAGTGAAGGATGGTGCTGCAGTGGAGACTGTGATTGCCTCTCTTCCCAGGATGAGTTGTGGGGACTCATCCTTGGTGGCGTGAAAAGTCCCTTCGCCACAGCTGGTGACCTTATCGAAAAACCTGCAGTTTCCCCTACATTCCAGAGCTGCTTGGGAACATTCTGCCTTGGTCTGTTTGGACCCACAGTTGCTGTTTTTGATTTCTGGATTTGCTTTCCAATCCTTGGCCAACATTCCTTGCCTGGTATATAGGCAAATGAGGGACGCCCCCAGGATGTTGGCTTTCTTCAGGGTTCTTCTCTGCAGCCTGAGAGTGACCCAGCTTCAGAGTGTAAATCCCCTCATCTTTGTGGTTTTAGGCTCCCAGAGAAAGAAAAAGTCACACAGATAAAGTACTGCTGTCTGTTCCAAACAGTTCTTGCTCCCTGTGCTACATTTCTCAGCCCACCTGTGACAGTGGGGGCCAGCACCACCTCTTCACTCTTCTGTCTGAGCACTTTCTGCCAAAGTGGAGTGAGCTTTATGAACCCACACACAGGGTGACTTGAAGTGAATAGACTCGTCAGTAGAAAATGACCCCAGCCTCCCACGCTTCACACGAGCGTTATTTCTGCAGCCTGTTCTACCAGGCAGAGCTGGACTTAGTAAATAACTCAGTTGCATACCCTCTGTTCGTTCTCTCTCTCTCCCTCCCTCCTTCCCTCTCTCTCTCCTATTACTTCTTGGTGTCACCACCCAAATAAACTACCTGCACCCCAAGTCTTTGCCTCAGCCCTGCTTTGAGGAAATCCAAAGTTGGGACCCCATTTTCTTAGACCAGTTTGCCCCATCACTTGTTTTTAGATAGCCCACTTGTGACTTTAGAATGGTTTTCACATTTTTAAACAATCTTCTGACACTTGAGAATTATATGCAAATCAAATTTCAGTGTCCATAAAGTTTTATTGCAATACAGCTACTCCCATTAGTTTATGTATTATCTATGAGTGTTTTTTGCACTGCCGCGCAGGGTTGAGTAATCATGACAGAAAGCCACTGGTACACAGAGCCTAAAATAATTACTATCTGATTTCTTATAGTCAGAGCTTGCTTACCCATGATATAGGCACTAAATGGTACAATAAAATTGAATTGGAACATTATCAAGTATAGATTAAACTCTAACTTTCTGTTGTAGCAAAGTCATTTCTTTCAGAATATTTTAGACAATTCGAGTTGAGCAGAATTTCTACCTGATTGCCATTAATAACTTTCTTTTTAGATCTCAGACTAAGATTTAATATCGTAGAAAACACCCTTCTGATTATTGGTACAGCTGTAGAGTTTAAAAATCCAGAAGGTTATTTCAATATTGAGCTTCAATATTTGCTCCTGAAACAATCTATTTAGTGCTTGGCACATAGTAGAAAAGTAGGGACTATTTAATAATAAACCAAAAATAACCATACTTTTCTGAGATATCAAGTAATTCTCCTGTCTCATGTTACACAATTAGCTTATTCTAGAGAGAAGTGTTTAATTTGGTAAAATAAGTGGTCCCACGCCACAGGGGAACAAGCCTCTGTTCGAAGTCATTTGATCTATTCATGTATTTCTAGAACACGAAGTCCCTTTGTAAACAGAAGGTAATCAACACCTAAGAAGTTTTCATTTTCCTTTATTACTTTTTGCTGTCCTTGCAAGTTCCCCATTACTTAGTAATGTGCTTGGAAAATGTCCAATGTATCACATTTAGTATCAGCTGAGCTGTATTAATGTAGCTGATTCTATTTCATGCAGAATATTCTCCCTTATGAAAAAAATCATTATTAGTTTTCCATTGTTCACAGGATATATCCAAATTCCTTAGATGCATCCTGTCTCTCAGGCCTATGTCCCAGCATCATCCAGTCCCCATTCTCCAATTTATTGTCTTAAGTCTTATACATCCACCAAAGCCCAAGGACATGTCCTCTTACTCCCTGACAACCTCCCTGGCTCCCAGGTCATTTCTTTTTATGCATTGGGTTCCCCAAATCTGACTCTGAGATAAGGATTTGTGTGCAAGTAATCTCTTAAGGAAGTGCTCTGAAGAAAACATGGCGAGAGAGTAGAGTATGATTACAGGTGAAGTCTGACTTCAGCCTGATCTTGAAGGAGGTGCTCTAGAGTATCAGTTCCTTGGTAACCATTGTGTACCCTTAAGGACCAGGACCTGCCCTAGTCTTACAGTCCTGAGTCACTGCTAAGGTGTGCTCAGGGGCAAGTAGGATCCCAGGCACTGTGGGCTTTCCCTTTACATAGGCACAGTGGCTTGAGACACCGAAGCACATCTGAACACAATCACAGGTACAAGTCATTGGACACAGGAGCACATGGAAGCCAGGGAATGGCGTACTGAAGTGTTGAGAGGGATCTGAGTTCTTCCACATCGTTTCCTATAGCCTCTGCTTACCGTGTGACTTGTACCACCTTCCGCTTCCAAATACCATTGGAAGGATGAACCCTGGAATCCTGGCTCACTACCCAACCAATGGACTTCGGTCACATGTTTGAGCTTCTCTTGGTCTCTTAGATTGCACTTCTTTAAATGAACGTAGCTCCATTCGTTGGTGGCTTACTCTGTAGATTATAGAAGATACCTGGGAAACTGGCTCATGATAGGCCTTCCACACATTTCAATTCTGAAATGACCACACTCTGCTAGTCTCTAAGTCCTTACCCTCCTGGCCGTAATTTAGAATATTCTCTGTTATATGATGAGTGCTGCGAGTGACGAGCTTTTCTGCTGAGTACAGTAAAGCAGCATGGCCAAACGGTGCCTCCTGCTCAGGGTGGGTTAACAGGACTTCTCAAGCACTGTTGACATTCTGGACGGGGTAATGATTTGCAATGAGAGGCCGTCCGGTGCACTGTAGGGTGTTTAACAGCACCCTTGACCTCTGCGCCCTATATCTTAATTGCATTGCCCTCAGTGTGACAACCAAAGATGTCTCCAGACATTGCCAAATGTTCCCTAGGGAGCAGAGTCATGCCTTGTTGAGAACAACTGGATTAAAGAAATTCCTAGAAGCTGTTCAGAGAGGATTTCAATTTTCAAACCCAACTAGGGTGATAGCAGCCCCTTTTAAATGCTTGGAAATACTTTCTTCTTTGCCTCGTTTGAATACTAGAGTTTTGCCTGCACAGTGGGTTTTTTCAATTTGGGGGTTTTGTTGTGATTTGGATATTGGGGAAGGTGAAAAGGAGGGATGTCACATTTACACATACAGGAATTTGAGGAGACATGCTTCGAGCAACATGTGGCACTTAGAGACCCAGATTGTGCACCTTATCTGAGAGTGTCTTATCTGGAGATTCTGATGGAACCGAGATTGGAGTGAAAGCTGCCCCACTTTTTCCAGTGCTTGGGACCCGACAATGTTGGGTAATCATTGTTCCCTGTGTAACATTTTATTGGGTGCGGAAGCAATAGAATGAGTGATATTGGCTAAGACAGCCTGTACCAATCTTCTAGTTACAAGGAAAGATTGACATTGTTTTGCGACTCTGATTCAAATGAGGTGTATTTAGGAGTGAGTATTTCCATACAAAACGCTGCCCAGCAATCTTATCTGTGACCTATTGCTTCTAATTTTACCCTGTCTTAACCATCCTTGTCAAAGAGAAAGCCAGAGTAATTGAAATGATCAAATTACTTTGTGACTTTATACTGATCCAGCAATTATCCCTTGAATTAAGTTTTCAGCACTGAATATTTATATCTCTATTAGGAGCAGATAGAATTAAAAAATACCTTGAGTAATACAAATTGTAATCTCAGGACTTTGAGCTGATACAAAGACATTATTTTCCCATCTTAGAAAAATCATTTGCTATTTTCAAGCTCTTCTGAAGTGATGGTAGGTAACTGCTAACTGAGAGGCTACTCTCAGCAGGCACCCTAATAGGTAGACCCCTGGGAAAAATTAGCTAATTTTCATTATGACAGACCTTCATTTTAGAGAAGCTTTTCAATCTTCAGGATATGGGTTTGTAAGCCTATAAGGATTTCAGCATTGTAATGATTGTTTTTATTTTTGTAAACCTGCTTTTAGACCCAGCGATGACTGGCAAGACTTCCTAACACCCCATTCTTACACCTGGTAAACCTAAATATCCGCAGAGATAAGCAGAGAGGGCCAATGTTGCCCAACGTTCCAGCTCCTCTGAGCGCACCTCACACGGTACCTGTAGTTCTCCTACCAAGGTTCCTCTTTCTGTTTCCTCTTCTGTTCCCCAGCTTCAATCCTCTGACTGCCCTGAGCCCTCCAAGTGTGGCCCAGGAGCAAGTTTTACCCAGGGCCTTAGTACATCCCATTTTCCCCAGAATCCTTATTCAGTTCAGAGTGACGTACCTTCAAGACAAGCATCCCTCTCTCTTGCTAATATCAACCAGCCCTTGCAGCTTTACTTTGATGTTGCCATATGAAATACTATTTAACTTTAAATTTCTTATTTTTTGAAAGGAAAGGTGTAGGCAGGAATAAAGGCAAGCGGGCAGGAAGAGACAGCAGGAAGAAACATTTATTTATCTGTTCATCTTGCTTGCCACCTCTGCCCAGACCTTGGGGTGTGAACCTGGGTCCTTGGGATGTACATGGACTCCGCTTCACTGGAGGAGCAGATCCAACTGCTACTCCATGAAAGTATGCCAGTGATTCACTATTTTGGTTTGGGTAAGTGGTTGTCAAAGTTTGTTTTAGTAGTCAGGTTTTCCTTCCAGTGAAAACTAAGTCACCACATATGTGAAAGCGACACATAGGCTGCTGTTCTCAGAGAGGGGGCTCTTGGGCCCCGGGGCCACCCAGCGGTCTTTATGGTTCCCCTGTTGGCTCAGGCACCCCATAAACTAGAATGTTCCACTCAATGCTACTTGAAAACCACTGGTCTACTTTAGTATCCTTATTTTAAAACAAGGAACTAAGGCCCAGAGAGTTAGTTACAGGCACCAGTTCAAGGTTTCATTGTTTCTCATGGAGCCAAGACTAGACCTGGCCCAATGCTCTTTCCCCAGCAGTCCTCCCCACCATCATCGCCAGAGGTCCAGCAGGTGCCTTTGACAACTCGAAGCAGGTAGGCATTTTCCCTGGGTTTGGTCTGAACCACTTACTCATTATGGTGAAAGCGCTCTGGGAAGATGCCACATCCCAGTTGATCACCTGCAGCTTTTCAGGGGAAGCCTTTCTTTTCCTGATTTCTGCTTTCCCTGAAACTGCAGGACCCAGGATGCCTCCCCACCGCGCCCCCTCCCAGTGACTGGAGAGCTCTTAGGAGATGTAAAGTGCGACCACAAACAATCACCACTTGCATGCCCATTCTTTGGATGCTCCCCAGCAGGCCTGCTTTTCTCAGGCTCTGCCTTCTCCAGCCGAGTCTGTGGCCATTGGCGACTGCTGCTCTTGGCGATCATGGTGGGAGATCTTGGAGATCTGGTGGAGAATCTCTTGTGTAGCGGTTTCATGTGCTCCAGAGCTTTCCAGAAGTTTTAATAGATGTGTCCAGGAAGCCTCCATAAGACGTTCCACAGTGGGTGCTGGGGAGAGAGAGGACGGTGAATAACTGACTGCACACAGTGATCAGCTATCAGCACCCCAACCCTCTGAGCACTGGCGTGGGTCACTGGACCAAGCTGTTATGTGGATGCTTTGTTCTGTTTTAATAAGTTCTGCCCCAGGAGACCTGTTAATTCCTTAAACAAGCAAACTCGAAGAGATTCTGTCAGGCTGCACACAGTGGGCCCACAGACAGGATCAGACTGTCTCAGTTCCCCTTTGTGGCCCCGTGTAAGTTCAAGCTGACACCACTATGCTATAAAAGGCAGTTTCCTTGGCTCAGCCTTTGCCTGCCTGTTGAACTCTTCTCTAGCCCACTGAATTGTTCTGGAACAGACATCTTTCTTTCCTTGCTGCTTCCTTTCAGTGCTGGGATTCCCAGGGATCCTCAAAGGTTGCCCTGCCTCACACTGACAGGCCACTTTGATCACCTTCTAAGACAGAGTAAGGAGAGCCGGAAAGGAGTAGCAGTAGGAAAACCTGCAGATACAGAAAGGAGAGTTAGTTATACAGTAATATGTGTTAAGTAATCATTGATGATTTCTGAAGGCTTTTATATAAACAGAATGCACTTTACAACCCTAAGAGTTAGACATTGTTATCTTTATAAGGTATCTGGTTTCTTTGAGCACACAATGCCAGGAAAATGCTGCATGTCCTCAGAAGAACCAATCTTTGTACTTCTTAATGAGAACCAAATAGATGTAACCTCATTCTCTTCATCCGGTCTTCTGGGAACCCTGGATCCTAAGTGATAAATATGTATGGCTGTTTCATCAACTTTTACCGTTAGCATTCTTTCTAACTTTTCTGTTTTAGTTTTGTCAGCCACGGGTGATTATTGTATATAATGATTCTTCATAATTTGCTTGAAATGTCTTGAAAGGGAGTACACATGAAGAAATAAAGAAAGAAATGACTAATGAGTAAGAAAGGAAGAACTTGAAAGTAAGGGAGAGGAACCACCATATTGAAAGAAAAAATGAAAAGTCTGACTTTTGGTACTGAAATAAAAAGATTGGCATAGACGAATGGAAATAAGTGTGGAACTAGAAGAGGAGCTCAAAAGGGAATGTTCTAGTTTGCAAATAACAAAGAGATATGGCCATGGCTTTAGGAATCTCTTCCTTAGTCTCTTGTGAAAGGATAGGTAGTAAATAAGTGTTGGAATATTTATACTATTCCTCTGAGCTATGTACTGCCAGTGAATCATGGCAAAGTTTTCCCTGCACCCAGATTATAAAGAGAAATCTGCCCGTTTTTCCCTCTAGTATTTTAAGATTTCAAAATTTTACCTGTGAATCATTAATACCTTTAGATCTGGGCGCATAATGTGAAGCATGGAGCCAGCTTCACCTTTTCCACAGGGCTCCCCAGTTGTCCCCACACCATGTTTTTCAAGTCCAGCTTTACCCAGCGGGTATGAGCCGCCCCTTCTAGCATAGACGAGCTCTTCTACTGTATTTCTGGCCTCTTCAGTTGCATTGACACTTCTGATTGGGTGCTAGTTCCAGATTTTTAACTTATTGTGCCATTATAATTACGTTTTAATGTTTAGTAGCACTTGTTAGTCTCTGTTGCTTTTGCTTTTTTTCAGGCCTTTGCCTAATTATTCTTATCTCTCTTCGCATTTAACTTTACAATTAGCTTGTCTAGCTCCAGACAAAAAATACTGGCATTTATTGGGATCTCCTTAAGTATAGAAAACACGCTTTCAAAATTGTAATGGATATTTAATATTCTTTCATACTAATCTGTCTAGTTGTTATGATATTTGTGGACATTTAGGTTATAGGTGTTTATTCCATTGTGTGTGTATAAACATGTTTTCTTTCTTTCTTTATCCATCAGCAGACACCTAACTTGTTGCCCTATCTTGGCTATTGTGAATCATGCTGCAGTGAAAATAAGGGTGCAGATATCTCTTTGAGATCCTGATTTCATTTCTTTTGAATATATACCCAGAAATGGAATTACTGGATGATAGGGAATTTCTATTTTTAGTCTTTTGAGGGCTCGCCATACTGCTTGCATAGTGTCTGCACTCCCATCCACAGGGCACAGAGCTCCCTTTTTCTCTTTTTCTCACTTCTTTACCAACAGTCCTTATCCTTCTCTTTAGTAATAAGCATTTTAATAGACAAGGTGATATAAAGGTAGTTTGAATGAAGTAGCATAAACAATCTAAAAGATGTTTCCTTCCTTTTCTACCTCCCACACTCCCTCCATGCTTTCATTTAGATGTGAGAATCTTTTTTTAACTTTTTTATTGTAGTAATTATTCTGCACATTAAAATAATTTCCTGTGTATAGGGTCTCCATTCCTTAGATATTTCTTAGCACACCCTGCCTTCTACCAAATCACCAACTGTTCTTCCCCCTTGTCCAGTGGGCTCCACCACCATTCGACCCCATTCACCCCATTCCCTTTTGGTCACCTCAGTTCTGTTGCAAATGTTCCAGGGTTGGTTTTGTTTCATATGTTCCTTTGTGTTGTCTGTTCACATTCCACCTATGAGTGAGGTCATCTGGTCTCTATCTTTCTTCTGACTTGTTTCACTTAGCAAAAGTCATCGCCTCTCGCTAGATTTGGAATCTTATCGCATACCCTCTAAAATACAGTCATGTCCTTTCTACTGGTGTTCTGTCTCCTGCTCCTCCCTGTATCCTGCATACTGGCTAGACTGCTTTTTGACACACCTTTGCCTTTCTTGCTGTTGAAACCACTCCTAAACTCCTAGATCCTTCCATTTCTGACTGGAACAGCACCACTATGACACTTTCCTGTTCATAAGAGGTATGTTCAGAGTCCTTGCAGATGCCCAGTTGGCTAACCGGAAATGTGTGCTCAGGACTTCTGAGCTGAAGCTTTGTGCAAGGCATGTGGTGTCCTAGGTCTAGTTCTTCGGTCATCACTGAAGCTTTTATTTTGCACTCAATCACTCTTTTTCAGACCTTTTTGGAAACCTCTTCATGAATTGCTCTGTTCTATTAAAAAAAAAAAACAATGAATGAACGAAAACAAAAACAACCATCTAGTTGCACATATTAGCCCAATAATCCATCCTTCACCAGCTTGTGGTCTTGTGACAGCTGTTCTTTAAATGTTTGCATGGAGAAAATTGCCCTTTATTAGAATTACTTTATTGTTAAGTCATCAGGGTTTGGCTTCATTTTTTTTCCTACTTGCATTTAATATCGACTCAAAATGTTATGGTTTTTGAGGAAAGAACACACACTTAATTCACCTCCCATATCACTTCCAGGTGTTACTAACTTATTTAATGGTGGGTGAATTTCTTATACACGTTAGTTTTTCCCAAAGCACCGTAGCACAGTGAAGCACTCAATAAAAATTTATTGAATGAACAAATAAATGTGTGAATATGTGAATGAATATAGGTGAATAAAAATGTAGAATGGATCAATGCTAAATGCGAAATGGTTTCCATGTTGACATTTTCCGAATTCCAGAGAATTACAGCAGTCTGATTTATCAATCTAACAGTGATTCATTTCTCTTTTGAGCAGGATTTCACAGCCTTGGCACCGATGACATTCAGGTCACATAACTCTGTGCTATAGAGATGCTCCTGTGCATTGTAATATGCTTAGCAGCATCCCTGGCCTTTACTCACTACATGCCAGTGGTCTCCATCTCTCCTTGCTCCCTGCTATTTTGACAACCAAAAATGTCTCTGTACAGCTCCAAGTGTCCCTTGGAGGGCAAAATGCCCCTAGTTGAGAACTGTGTCACTTCAGATCCTTTGGTTCCCCCATTTCCTCCCTTCTCTCCAGCTACATGTTTAATAATGTGTAAATCATTTAAAAATACCTTTCAGTTCCTCCAGCGGTAGAGGGGACACTGGCAGATCTCAGCTGTCCAGTGTGCCTTCACTGTTTCCTCTTTGCTTGGGGAGCTGCAGGGCTTTATGTGTACAACAGACATCACTTGCCTGTCATCAGCATTTTCCAGCTGAGTCGAACTGTCAGACTTTGTTATGTTGAAGCTGCTGTTGCTGACTTCAGTGGCAAGTACACAAAAAATGCCTTCTAACCCCTGTAACAAAGAAGACAGATTTAATCCAATCAAATAGATAGTGAGGTATTTCATTAATCATGACCTTTGTTGTCATTTCTGAGCTATCTGCTTACTCTTAGACTAGAGAAGGGACTTTGCTTCTTAAATGATGGAACTGGTTCCCCATTGTTGTGTCCATAAAAGAGACAGGCTGAGTGGCCAAGATAATATGTAGGCAGCTCTCTGTTGTATGAGTTATCACTTGCTGGCTAACAGATTACTCCCCAAATGTAGTGGCTTTAAATAACAAGCATATATGATCTCAATTTCTGTGGGTCAAGAATTTAGGAGCAACTTAGTCAGAAGCTAAGGGGCTCGGGAGAGTTTACAATAGCAATGTGAATTGTGAGGTTGCAATCAAGATGTCAACTAGGGCTGCAACCAAATGAAGATTTGACTGAAGTAGGCCTGGGGAATCCGTGTCCCTCACAAGTCTGTTGGCAGGTGGGCTACTAGATTTTGGAAAACAAACAAATACAAAAACTAAACTCAGGATGGCCAGTTCAATTTGGATTTCAGTTAAACGGCGAATAATTTTGTAGTATAATTATGTCACATGCAATATTTGAGACATATTTATACTAAACTGTTATTCATCTGAAATTCAAATTGAACTGGCATCATGTTTTAAATCTGACAGTCTTTTTGGCAGTAGGTCTCAATTTCATGCCATGTGGGCCTCCCCAAAGGGCCGTTTTCATGTCCTCATGTTACGGTGGCCAGTTTCCCTTAGAGCGACACAGAAGTAGACACTGCATCATCATTTGTGATTTAGAATCAGAAGTTGGCACTTCTGTCAATTTCTGTTGGTCATGTACACCAACTGTGATATGCCATGGAGGGGATCACACAGGTTGTGATCATTGGGTACCATCTTGGGAGCTTGGTTTTATAACTCTATTGTGGCATTTGAAGGCTGTTGGTAAAATCGTCCCCAGTCTCCAAATATTACCCTTTTATGGTAGGCAGAATCCTAAGGTGACCGTCAATGAGTTATAGGCTCATATAATAACCTCTCCTTGAATATGAGCTGAACGTGAGGCTTGTTTATAGCCAACGAAATATGACAAAGGTGATGAGTTGGCACTCCCTTGACTAGTTTATGTTATATGGCAAAGGTGATGGGACTTCATTTTCATAATTCTTTTACATTATATGAGTCCTTCTTAGCCCACTAGACCAAGAGATTCGCCCTTGCTGACCTTGTAGAAACTGTCCTGTTGAAAGGCCTACTGGAGGGCCTGTGACAAGAAAGTTGGGTAAAGTCTAGGGGGAAAGAGTGGCCTTCGACTGACAGCAAGAAAATGGAAATCTGTCCTAAAAAGAACTGTTTGACCAATGACCATGAGAGTTTGGGGGATAGACTGAGGCTCCTGAAAGGAGTGAAGTCCTGGCAACGCCTTGATTATAGCCTTCTGAGACCCTGATGGGGAGGACCCAACTATCTGTACTTGAACTTGAGGTACACAGAAACTGAGAGAAGAAATGTATGTTGTTGTAAGTTGCTAAATTTGTTGCAAAGCAGTAGATAACCAGTTTACCCTTCTCTCTTTTGCATTGCAATGGGGTTGATAATCTACCCTTGGGAGAGTATTATTAAATCCCTTCACATGCCCTCTATTAAAATGTGTGCACTTTCACAATGTGCCTGAAAAGATAAATAAAGCCAATTTGTGAAACTTGATTCAACAAGTAGCTGTAATTAAATGTGGAGAGTTGTTACGATAGGTGAACACATGGCAGGATGAGCTAAGAGTCTAGGAATTCAGGAAAGGACTTGTGGAGGAAGTGATATTGCAAGTTGGGAGTTGCTGAGGCAAGAAGCAGAGGTGCAGAGTATGAAGGCGGAGGCGTTTTTGAAAGTGTAAACTCTTGCAGTGTGACTTAGAGAAGAGTGCATGAATCTTAAGCGTGCAGCTTGATAAATTTCACCTTGTGAACACCTGCAATTATTGCTCAGATTAAGAAACAGGATTACCTGTCTCCCAGAAACTCGCTGTGTTCCATTCCAGAGAGCAAATGCCTTCTGCAAAGGTAATCCTGTCCTGATTTGTAACACCTGACTTCATGATTTTGTGTACCTACGTACTGAATTAATATAGTCAATACTCTTCCGTACCTGTTCCTCCCAGCCTTACCAGTGTAATGTTTGTGAGATTCAAATTGTTGAATATAGCTTTTGTCTCGTGGCTATATAGTATTCCCGTCTTAGAAGAAACCACATTTTTTCATGTTAGTGTGAGTGATTCAAGTTGTTTTCCATTTAGAGGTATTATATATAGTGCTACCTTGAATATCCTTGTGCCTGGTTTTGGTGAACAATCTATGTTGAATAGATGCCTAGGAGTAGAATTTGATCATAAGGTAAAGGCATTGCACTTTTGAAATCAAGGAGAGGTCATCTATTGTGACTTACAGGAAACTAACATATACGTGCACATACACACAGCACATTTTCTTTATCCAGTCATCAATATTTAGTATGCTTGCATGTCTTGGATATTATAAATAATACTGCAATGAACATGGGGGTATATATCTATATATCTATATATCTATATATATCTATATCTATATCTATATCTTTTTGTTAGTGTTTTTATTTTTGAGGAAACTCCATGCTGTATTCCATAATGGCTATACCAATTTATAGTCCACCAACAGGGATTCCTTTTTCTCTGCATCTTAGCGTACACTTATTATTTAACTTTATGATAATAACGTCAGAGGGTGCCATTTTAACAATTATGAAATGATATCTGATTGTGGTTTTGCTTTGCATTTACCTAATGATTAATGATGTTCAGCTTTTTTTTTCCCTTGTAACTGTTGACCATCTGTATGTCTTCTTCGGGAGAAAGAAAAAGTCTGTTCAGATTCTCTGCCCAGTTTTTAACTGGATTGAATTTGTTTGTCTGTTTTTCTCTTAATTTGTATGAGTTCTTTATAGATTTTAGATATTAGCTGCTCATCAGATATATGATTTTCACATATTTTCTTCCGTTCACTAGCTTGCCTTTTCATTTTATTAATGGTTTCCTTTGCTGTGCAGAAGTTTTTTAGTTTGATGTAGTCCCACTTGTCTATTTTTGGTGTTGATACAAAAATCATCACCAAGATCAATATCAAGGAACTTACTACTTATATTTTTTTCTCAGAGTTTTTGTGTATGGTGTAAGATAGTAGTCCAGCTTCATGTTTTCGGTTGTTTTTTTTTTTTTGCCTGTGGCCATCCATATTTCCCTGTACCACTGACTGAAGAGACTGTTCTTCCATGATTATGTATTCTTGACTCCTTTGTGGTAAATTAATTGGTCATATATGCAGGAGTTTATTTCTGGGCCTTATGTTCTGTTCCATTGATCTACGTGTCTCTTTTTACACCATAGCATTCTGTTTGGTATTGTTTTGTTTTTACAATAGCCTGGTAATATAGTTTGAAAACAAGAAGTGTGATACATCCAGTTTTTGTTTCTCTTTCTCCTGATCGCCTTGTCTATTCAGGGTCCTTTGTGGTTTCATACAAAGTTTTAAGATTCTTTGTTCTAATTCTGTGAAAAATACCGTTGATATTTTGATAGGGATTATATTGAATCTGTAGATTGCTTTGGGTGGTATGAACAGTTTAACAATATTAATTATTCCAATCCATGAGTACAGAATATCTTTGCATATATTTGTGTCTTCTATGTTTCTCTGAAAAACCTTTCAAAATTACCTCTGTAAGAATGTATATATCTGTCTGCTTAGGAATATACTGTTATATGGACATGCAGCATTTTGTTTCTCTGTTTATTAGTGAATGAAGGTTTCAGTTTCTAGCTTTTGTTGGTTATAAACAGTGTTGCTATGAACATTCATGAAAAAGTTTTCATTTGCATACCTGCTTTCTGTTCTTTTGAATATACGCCTACAAGTGGAATTACTGGATCGTATAGTAGCTCTATGTTTAACTTTTTTGAAAAAACTACCCCATTGTTTTCCACTGAGGCTGCATCATTTTATGTTCTCCTAGCGCTGTGTGAAGTTCCAGTGTCTCCATACCCTCATAGACACCTGTCACTTTCTCTTTTTTGACTTTAGCCGCACTAGTGCTTGTGAAATTGTATCTCATTATGGTTTTGACTTGCATTTCCTTCATGATAGTGACCTTGAACATCTTTTCATGTGCCTTTTGGACCATTTGTGTGTCTGCTTTGTGGAAAAGTCTAATCAAGTCCTCTCGGTCCATCAGATTTTTCTTTGTTTGATTATTGTGTTCTAAGAGCCCGCTATTCTGGTATATGAGCCCCTTAGCAGATATAGAACTTGGAAATATTTTATTTTATTTTTTATTATTTATTATTATTTTATTTTATTCCTTTCTATAAGTTATCTTTTTGTTTTCTTGACAGTATCCTTTGATGTGCAAAAGTTTTCAATTTTGGCAAAATCCTACTTATTTTTTCTTTTGTTGCTGTGCTTTTGGTGTCCTAACTAAGAATGTATTGCAACATGCAAGGCCAGACTTAATTTTAAATTTCCATTTCCTGTCATGAACCTTTATCCTGTAGTTTGTTTCAAAGTGAATGTATAGTAAGTCTTTGGAGAAGCAGTTTCCTTTACCTGGTAACCCTTTTCCCTTCCTTCTAGATCCAATTCTAATATCACCTCGGTGAATTCTGAAAACCCACAAGGAGCGTTACTTATTCTAATAGTCCCCTGCTTCTGGCTCTGATCCCATCTCTGTACTCAACCTGGCTTGTAAGTTTATCATCATCTTTCTCTTGTTTGAACACTGTGATGCTCTAAGCACAAGGATGAATTTTATTTTGCTCTGAAACCTGTGCCTTTAGTAAACATCCTATGTTTGTAGAACGGATGGTGAGTGGACAGTGATAGGACACACACATTCATTCTTTTGTCATATAGCTTTAAAAGAATGTTTTGCATTCCATCGGTTTTGTAGAGAGGGGAAATACATTTCCCACAACAAGGGTCAGAGAGATGTTAGACTGATTGAAACACGTAGCATTGTCATCTGGTACGGAATACTCAGCAAGTTTCTTCTCATGTCACCCACTTCTTGGGGCCTCAGAGAACTGTCCACCACCGGTTCTCTGAGGAAGCCGTGACTCTTTTATGTGGTAAGTCGAGAAGAGGGGACTCTCACCCGAGCTCTAATCCTATTTCTAAGGAGACCCAATGTTCTCTTTTAGTTAAAGCTAGGAGTATGTTACTAATGAGGGAAGCAAGTCATTCATGGGCATCAGAAACCCTTTCATCGAAGTATGTAAAAATGAACTGATGAAAATATATATATATAGTTATATATATAAAATATATATATATTGCTGAATTTTAATCTATACTCTGATCCCAAACATAGTTCAAATAAGACACAAGACTACTTCTACCTTCGTTTCTTTTATTCTTTCCCTTTTAATGCTTTCTCTTATTTTCTCCTTTGGTCCTAGTATGGGACATTCAGAGAGACTATGCTTTTGATGAAATAGCATTGTTTGGACTTGCAGTTGTTGTAATGAATGAGGGTGTGTATATTACCTGGTGGAGGAGCAAGGCCTCTGTGTCTCTATTGTAGAACCTTCTTGAGGCTGAGATGAGAAGAGGCCCCGACTTTATACTTGGGTGGCTGCCAACTTCCCAGAGGAACTATACCCATGTGGTAATAAGCTCCCAGCCTGTTGTGAAATAGCATCATTGCTTCTGTGAGACCATGACAATGTAATTTATAGTGTCCTCCATTAGTTCTACACAGTTCATCCTGACAATTCACAAAAGCCCCAGACTCTCAGAGAAAGACAGTTTAGTCTCTGGCCATGGTAACAACGAAACCCCAGAAAAGGCTCTGAAACAGTTTTATCTGTCACCTATTACTCTCTGGAAAATGGTGAACCAGTGTCAGTCTTCCATGTTGGCAGCCAGTTGTTGGGAAACTGCTGACTCTGATATGTTTCTAAGGCTGACCACTCTTATCTTTTTGACAAATGTCACCTCAAAACAAACTCATTTGACAAATCAGGAGTTTGCTTTGTTCGGAGAAACTGCTGAGTAGCAAGACTCCCTGACTTAAGTAGTCATTTCAGGATTTTGACTTCAGAAATTGTGTGATAGTCTTATCCTTCATTACTTTTCTATTGCCTCTTGAGTGTCTATATATGCACATATTATCAAGTTCAATTATTCATGCTATATATGATATATGAGGCTAAAGATGATAGTTATCAAGCATAAAGCTGTATCACACTATCTCTGCAATCATCTATGAGCTCTCTCTGTATATGAGAGCATACATATGATGCTAAATCTTAAAAATTATGGAGCATAAATGAAGGTATATTTTACATAGCCACAGATTCAGAGTTATTATATCTCTCTAAGTGAATTGAATAGTCGTTTTATTTATTTGATTTTGAAACGCTTTCTTACAGTTTGACTTTTTTCTTTTTAAATTTTAGCTTAAACAAGTTGAGTTTTCAAATTCATGACCCTCAGGTCTAAGTCATCCTGTGAATGTACTCTTGAAAGTACTTAAATCAGCATTTAGTAATCTGGAAGTTTCCCAAGTAAGTCTAGATTTCCGTATGTACTTGGAAAAATGCTAACTTTGGTATTCAGAGGCCTCCATGGCTTCCTAGCAGCACTGCAAAGAAAGCAGTTCTTTTAATAGAGTCTTGCTCTTCCCTGTTGTTGCTTGAAGAGGAAGAAAGAGTATCATTTCCTTTTATCATCATTCCTTCATTGTTTTTCCTACAGGAACACCCCCACAGAATTGTCTGTCATTCACTTGTTGGTGTTTATTGGATTATGGTTCTAGAGAATGAGCATTACAATTCATCTACAACCTTTCAAATTTGACCGCTTTAACCAAAACAAAAAGGTAAGGTGACACACCTTTTACTAGTTAACTGGTGTTAGAAGCCTTTTGACCTCACTGATTTCAATTTCTTTCAAGGCTGTAAGTGTAAGTGCTCATTCCTCATTATTTTGGAGGCTATTGTCTTTTATCTTCATTTCTTTGCTTAGTAGCATATTCTTTCTCTTTGAAAAAAAGTACCCTCTGCATTTAGCTGCTGTGGTAGATCCTAAAAATAGCTGCAAATTATTCTAGATCTTCTGTCCGTGGTCAATGAGATTGCCCTCCCATGCTGACTAGGGGCCGGCCTTAGGCATTCCTTTGGCTGTTACTGGAGGCGGCGCTGAGATCCTTGGTGCTGCTGAGTGGGTATAGGCTGGCAACAGGATGAGACATCAGTATTGGCACTAGGATCAGTGGGTCATCCAACCCCGCTTCCATCCCTACTGAACGTAACCCTGCCAAGGAACTTGAGTTCCGAGAGGGGCTGCTGTATCTCCAGTCCCATCCTTTTCCCTGGGAACCACTCACTAGATTCTTGAGTTGGTCTCAGAAAAGAATTTCAGGACAAACTCCAGGTGTTAGAAAGCAGCAGGACTTTATTTCGAGTAAAGCAGTCTCAGAGAGGAAGGCCACCCTCTCCAAAGGAAAAGAAAAAGGAAGGGAGAGGAGGCACCTCCCTGTTGGCCCTCAGCCTTTTATATGCTAATTGTCAGAAACCATTTGCTAACTCTTTCACTAGACTATTTTGCTTTATTTCAAAACAAGAGGGAACAAGTTGTTTTTCTTTGCCATTTGTTGCCTATAGCCAGGCAAGCTTTCAGTGGTCTCCTGGCTTTGGTATGCAAGCTCTCACCTAGCTAGTTGGACTATTTTTCTACTGTGGGAGCAATCCCTTTTTGGTCCCTGTCATGGCTAGTGGGACATTGACAACCATGAGGCAAAGAAAGGCTTGGAAAGTGTGTGCTGGACCTTGCCCTCTTGCTGAGCTTCGGAACCATGGCCGCCACCATGTGAATGAGCCCGATTTGCCTGCTGGATGAGTGAGTGATGGCTAAACCATCCCCACCACAGCAGATGATGCTCAAATGACAGCCCTGAGATGAGATTATCCAAAACTGTTCAGCCCAGCCAAGCTGCCCTCACCTGAAGACTCAATGAGCTGACCCCCTGGGTTATGAGAAATGATGCATTTTTCTTATACTACATTTTAGTTTTAAGCAACCAACTTTTGGGGTGATTTATTAGCTAACAAAAACAGCTGATGAAACCTTATTCAAAGAACATTCTATTACAAAAAGAGAACTACATTTTATATGTAATGTATATATATATATCAGTATCATGAAAGAAAAGAGACTGAAGAATTGTTTCAGATGAGAAAAAACAGGCATGAAAATCAAATGTTATCTCTTGTACTGGATTGGGTCTTGAGCTGGGTGGGAGAAGTACTCAAAAAGACCATTGTTAGGACAGTTTTAAAATTGGAACATGGACTGTAATACAGATAATAGCATGGAATACTAATTTTCTTGAATTTTATAATTTCATTGTCATTATATAAGAAAATACCCTTGCTCTTAGGAAATGCGCACTGAAGCTTTAAGAGTTAAAGTGGCATGATTTATGCAGCCTACTCTCAGAGAAAAAGAACTATTCTTTATATTTATAAAGAATTTATAAAATACTTGCAAAGTAAAATCAAGTGTGTTGCTCAATGTCTAGTGTTGTAATCAGTGACCCTTTGATATTATGTGATAGCTAGGTGTGGCCTATTTATGGTTCTAGATGGGTACCCCATAAGATATTTGAATGTTTGTTGGGAAGCTTGAAAAACCTGTTCTGTATAATATCAAAAGATGTTTTTAACTCTGTACTGTGTAGGAGGATGAAACAGTGTTAGTAGAATAGAATTGTGCAAACTAGATCGTTAGGCAAGTTGTCATTGGGCAAGGTTATTTACAAGAGTTAGATAAGACTGGTTTCAGGCTTGCTGCTAGAGAACAATAATAGCATGATTACTTTTCAGAAAATAACTCATTTCTTCCAAGAAATAAATCAGTTTTAATATTGTGTATCTAATAGTATAGAAGTGGAACACCACAGTGAATAGAACACTGAATTTGACAGCATAGTAGTAATGAATAAATGAGCAAATGATGTGAAAAAATTGTAGAAGTGAAGTGAGCATCAGTGACGTGTTACAAGGTTGCCGGTGGAATCTACGCTCCCTGGGGATGAGAGCAGTGAGTCATTTTCACACGATCGTGATGTTGGAAGCCCTCACCGGTAATCAGGGTAAATGATACAGATTTCAAGGATTGAGATTGGTAAAGATCAACTCCTTCCCACCCGGTGCACATACATACATATAACCCTAGCTCCTCAAAATGATACAAGAAAGAAGAATCATAATGACAGAAGTGACAGGGCGGCATATGGAACAGAAAGACACATTCTAATCAGAAAGACATGTGGTGGATTGCCCATAGGGAAGACTTGTATTTTTAGCAGCATGAAAACTCAGCCTAGATAAAAATGCCAGTGTCTCTGTGAAGAAGTGTCCTGGACTCTGTTGTTACTCTTGGGGATTTGGGACATGTTACAGAAAATGGCATGATTTAGAAGAGAGGTGGCTGTCTCTAGCCTGTGGTGCCCTGTAGCCTTATTCTGTGCCCTCACCATCTCTCCTCCCTCTGAATGGCTTGCTTCCACATTTGTCCCCATATATGGCTTATCTTTTCCCCTTCTAATGGGGAACTCCGAACAGTAGTGGAGCATGTGGCACTCCTGAGCAATCTTTAAGCCCTTTGGGAGCCTCTCGGGGGAAGGAGGCAATTTTTACAGACTTTTTATAGATATAGGTATACTGCATAATGTATTTTCACCAACGGAATGCACTCTGAAACCAGCACCCCCATTCCAGAGGAGAGCATTACCCATGCCCCACAAACCATTCTCATGTCTCCTTCCTAGGGCAACTATCATTCTGACTTTTAGCAGCTTCGATTAATTTTGTCTGTTTGAAATTATATAAATGGAATCACACACTAGATACTCCTGTATCTTTTGCTCAGTGTATGTGAGATTCATCTATATTGCTTTATGTAGCTGCGGTTCCTCTTCATTGCTGTATAATATTGATATGAACCATATCACAATCAATTTGCCCATTCTCTTCTTGGTGGGCATATGTATTGTTGATTTTTAGCTATGATGAACATTCTGAACATACGGGTATTTGATTTTTAGTAAATATGTGTGAGCATTGAGTATGTACCTGGGAGTGGAATTACTGGATCATAGGATGTGTATGTGCTCAATTACAGTAGATGATGTGAGGACATGATTTGGTCACTGGCTTTTATGGCCAAGTACTTACCACACCCTCTCAATGAATCTTCATAGATCTTTCCAAGATCTTATCATTGAGCTTATGCTGCTGTTGAGGGCATTGAGATCTAGAAGTTTTAAGTAAATTGGGCAAGAGCCCTCATTATTTAGACTGAAGCAGAGATTAGAATCTAGCCTGAGTTGACTTCAAAGTCAGTTTTCTTAGTTGTGTGTTTTTTGTTTGTTTGTTTTTTTTGTAATGCCCTTTTACAAGTTTCAGATCTCTGATTTAAGAGTCATGCCAGGCTATTTTCATCTGTGTTAAGGATACATGACAGTGACTTTCCAAGTAATACTTCTGTTTTATTGCTGACATTCCTAGTCTTAAAAACCTGTGATATGTGTATCACGTAGAAATGCTGGACAAAACGAAAGGTTGCAAAATCGTATCCATCTGTGTTTTCTCTGTTCCCAGGTGAGGCAGAGATGGCTGCCTGTCCTCTAAATATTTTGATTCAGCTTTTGTAGTATTGAGTCCTTGCTGGTACACCAGGAACTACATTTCCATTGCCCCTTGTATCTGGTAGGACCATGTGACAGGTTCACACCACAGTATTGTGAGTTGCAGTGATGTGTCATCTCCGGGAACAAGTAGTTGAAAGCAGGCAGTCCTTCTTGCTATCTTTTTTTGCGTATCAGACAGATGCAGAGGGTTCACTTTGGCCTTTTGAGCCCATGGTGATAGGGGAGCCACCAAGGGAGCTTGTTTCCCAAATGCTTGGAAAACAGGAAAGTTACCTGCTGATCATAAATGTTATGTGGACTTTGTATGAATGAGTGATAAGCTTCAATTATATTTTCTGTTATAGCAACTAGTAAGACCTTAACTCATATATCAGGGAAGTCTCCACCACCTCTGCTTTCATCATTTAGATTCTTTCCTTCATCCACGACTGAAACCTTGAGGATTTACTTTCCTCCCTCTCTGTACTGGCCCGGATCATAGGAATCAAGTGCTCTGCATTGCAGGAGCTTGGTCCGATTATCTCTTGTGAATCATCTTCAGCTCCAATAGTTATCGTGTGCTGTAACAATGTGTTGTAATTTTATTTAATTTAACCTTTGAACCTCTTTGTTCTTTGTGAAGGAAGTCATTACAGAGTGAAAAAAGGTCACAATGGGAAATTTAGTGGGACCTTCTTTTACATATAGCCATGCATTTGTACAGCTCTTTTATGTTTTTCAAGTTTCAACCCTTACGAAAGCTTTTGTGACATAGGACAGGCAGCTTTTCTTACTGCATTGAGCAGTTGAAAAAAAGAAGTGCAGAGAGGTTCAGTCACATTGGAGTAGACCCAGACTTGTGACTCCAGTCCACTGTCCTTTGGGCTTCTCTGACCCCCCCACCAGTGTGTGTGTCAGGAGTCAGGGGATAACGACAGATTCTACCAAACCACATTATCACAAGCTGTTACTTTTGGGATTCAGTCTGAATCATCGGAATCAGGATTTTAAAGAAATCTATAATTTCTCAGTAATTTCTTTAAAGTTGGCTTCTTGTGGACTAATTTTGTATGTTAGTTCCCAAAGCCTTCATCATCTGTCACAGGGCCATGGCGTACTGCTGTGTAGATTGGGCACTGGCAGCTGAAAGTGCAACGGATCCAAGGACAGGTTTGGGTTCATTGTAAACATGGATCAAGAGTCCTAGAGCTATAGGTATAAATCCCTCCGCTTCCTTCCTTCCTTCATGCTACGAAACGTGCATGTTTCTCAAATTCTGGTGCCCGCCATCTCCACTTGCCCACCCCTTTTTCTCATGTTCAGACTCACTCTGGCTCCTTGCCATGCAGTCTCATCATACGAGCTTTCAGATGGTCAAGCAAACCATGGAGACTTTGATTCTTAGCTCCCCTCATACAAGGCACAATTTCATCACTGTTTTTCTGTCATGTAGAATGTCCTCCTCACATGGAGTGCCTTGCCCAATCCTACCCACCCTTCACAGCCCTGCTTGAGCCTCACTTTCTCCACTCAGGGTTCTTCCAGGCCTTCTGATATTCCCATCCTCCTAACTCTGTCGTGGATGTTGGAGAAGAGCCCTGGAGTATGAATCAGGAGTCCTGTGTTCTAGCTGGCCACTTCCATGATCCCTGTGGCTTTATTCAAGTCACTTAGCTCTTCAAGGCTCAGTTTCCATAAAACAAGGCCATATGGCTAATGACCTCAAAATCCCTTTCCAGACAATCATTCTGGAAATTTAGGCTTGATTAAACAGATGGGACTAAACAGAGTTTGGGGCACACGCCTTACTAAGTTTTCCACAAACATTCCGAAATTCTTGGTCCATTTCCTGGAAGTAAGTATCTGAGGATCCAAATCAGGTGAGCCCTCTGAAAACCACTTGTCATGCATTTATTCTTCCATGAACCTCATAGAATTAATTATCTGGTTGCATTAAATATCCCTTGTTGCACAACTAACGGCCTTAGAACTTAGTGGCGTAATACAACCGACATTCATTATTGCACACTTTCTGTGTGGGTGAGGAGTCTGTGTATGGCTTAGCTGGGTCCCCTGGCTCAGAGTCTTTCACCAGACAGATGTCAAAGTGTTGGCCAGGATTGCAATGAACTCAAAGACTCAACTGGTCGAGGATTTATCTCCAAGTTCATTTTTATCGTTGGTGGCAGATTTCTGTTCCTCATAGGCCTCGTAGGTCTGGGGACCTCACTTCCTGGCTGGCTGTTGGCCAGACAATGCCCTCAGTTCCTGACCACATAGGCCTCTTCGCTGGGCACTTCAGAATATGGCAGGCGACATCCTCAGAACAGGCAAGCGAGCACTAAGAGCCGGAGAGACTACAAGACAGAAACCACAGTCTTCTGTCACCTGATTCCAGAAGTGGCATCCTATCACTTTGCTGTATTCTACTTATTAGTAGAAGCCAACAAATTAGCCATCTGCTTTTTCTGTTAAGTTGTAAACTAGTTGAAAAAAAGACAAATAGGTGAGGCACGCTGGAGGCCCAAAATGCAGACATTTTTTGCTTCACATTGGCTTATGAAATCAGATGTTCTACACGAAAATGCTAAAGGAGTCTTTTCCAGTTCTTTCAAATGGGGAAAAATTACTGTGAATTACAAATCAGCCTGAAGCCCCCAGTCAAGTGAAACACATTAAAATGCTCATATGTAAAGAACACGCCGTCATATCATGGGATAAAACGCTGAAAACATCACTTTATTGACACCAAATAATTCATCTGGTTTTAACAAGTAGTTGCTTTGTCTACAGTGATGTTTTTCTGAGTGCCAGCAGCATGCCAGCCAGAGATCACCCTGCTGGCACTTGAAGCCCTTCAGAATATCGTTGTGTGTTCCTCTTGCATCTAAACTTCGTTTGCTCTAAAGGCCAATTGTATTTAGAGTGAAATTGAAGATGTTTCCCGCATGCTCTTTTGTTGAAAAGGTGGTATTGATTTTTTTTTAAAGGCATAAAAGTAATGTTCTGACACAGCCTTCATTTCCCTGAGAAGTACTTCGATGAAGTTTGGATGTTAAAAACCGAGAGGCTTTTTCCTGAGAGCAGATGAAGCAAGAACACGTTCTGTATAGTATACCTCTGTCACTTCTATTGTAAATGGTGCTGACATTACAAATAGTGATTGGCATCAATGGACAAGCAGGTTTTAAAGTTCTGCCCCCTAGAATTCACCAGACTTATCTGTTGAGCCATAGAATGTGCTGGGGATCTGTGGGCTTTCCCTGGAGAGAACTATTGAAATTATTTTCTTCCTGGAAAACATTTCGATCATGGTGAATACATGTGGCATGACCAGAGTGCGGCATACTGCTTTGGAGAGTCAGGCAAGCCCCAAGAGGAGCAAGAAAGAAGAGGGACCAGAAAAGTCCCTTCATTCTCTCTAATCAGGCCATCACTTTTCCTTCCTGGGGTGGGATGGAGAGAGGCCAGAAGGACGACCCTCATGAGCCTCCGCCCAGTTCGGAGCCAGGATCTTCACCACAAACCCTGTGATGTAGTTTCTGGCGTTTGCACGCATGACTCTTGCAGCAGCCTCGCAAGTCAGGTGCAGCTCTCAGCGCTGCCATTACAGAAGGGGACGTGAGAGTCGGAGAGGCTGAGCAACACATCAACAGAACAGGACCAGAAAGTGTCGTGTTTGAGACTGGAACCCAGGCCTGTCTCATTGCTAACACCTGTGTTCTTAACCACAGAGCGCTATTGCCTCACTGTTTTGCGTTCTATGCTTCACTCATTGATTTTGTAATTAAAAATTGTTTTGTGTGACAGTAACTTTGAATGGTAACATGATACAGGTTTTTGGTGAACAGCATTATAAATCAATATCTGTCTGTACGACATTATGTTCGCCACCCAAAGTCTAGTTCCCACCTGTCCCCATGTTACCCAATTTACCTACACCTCTCTTCCCCCTTCCCTCTGGTAACTGCTATTTTGTTCTTATAGTCTAAAAATTTGTTTTTGTTTTGTTGTGTTGGTGCTTTTTTCTTTATCTACAGCATACGAGTGAAATCATGTGGTGTTTGTCTTTGTCCCTCTGACTTTTTTCACTATTTGCTTAACTCTTGATTGTACCTGCAAGTGGAATGTGGCTGAATTTTCAACTGATCACATAGTGAAATTTGATGAATTTTAGCTAGTAAAATTTTAAGAATATCTTACACCAAAACATATCTCTGTTTCTGGGGCCCGTTTTGCTTCTGTTTGTCCACGCTAGACGCTGTCTTTTGCTCAAATTATGTTCAGTGTTAGATGGATCTTGCCAGGTTTCAGTTATAATATTTAATTTCAGAATTGTAGCCATCATCGTATTTTTATTTCCCTCTGATTTCCTCTATTCTCAGGAGCCAGAATTTTGGTCTGAAATGCACAATGGGTCTTGTGCCTCCCTGCTTAAAACTTTGTTGCTTCCAAGAGAAATCCCAGGATTCTTACCAGTGTAACCTTGTACTTTTCCCCTCTGCTTTTCTGTCCAGTGTCATTTTCACTCCCATCCCAGAATAATATCCAACTATTTTGATCTGCAACTGATGTAGTTTTATTACGAAGGAGGACATGAAACATTCGAGTTTTGGCCAAATGATTTGGTAAAGCTGTATCTATAGAATCAGAGATCCCCAAGCTTCAAATACATCTCCAACTTCCAGCTCCCCATCAGTCCCAAAGGACCCCTACTGTATTAGTCATGAGTTGTTAAGACTGTTTCCTAGAAATCCAGAGGCCCCGGTTACCCATCACAAGGCTTTCACTGACTTTGGAGACGAGAGGCTCCCAGCAATGTCAGCTTGTGTGTGTCCAGTCTAGTGGGGAAAGTGGCTGTCACTGCCGATTCTGAGCTGATGGGGAAAGAAATCAGTGGAAGAGATATAACTGGAAAGAAAAGAAATTCCTTTGTGGGGCTAGAGAGGAGAATGTAAAAGCAGCCTGAATTTGCTCTTAATGCTGAGGTTTGGGGTCATCTCGCCCCTGCAGTCATCTCTACCTGCGCTGGATGGAGTTGGGGCAGTATTTGGCACTTCGCTGACAGCTTGGTACATCAGTTGGTCCCTAAAGTTATTAAGAACATTCCTGATAAGACGGAACCACTGTGGGCCTGGACTGAGAGATGTGTCTGAGGATCCACTAACAGGACTGTTCTGCCTGTGTCTATGCAGTTGGCAGATCCTTACCTGTGAGCCCATTTTAATGATATGAGAAGTAAAAAAGAAAAAAAAAAGTTAGATCCATCCAGGGCTTCCCTGAGATCAATACCATAATTACATTTTAGACCCTGCAGGTATTAATCTTCTACTTTCTTTCCGAAAAGCAATTCCATTTTCCTAGCAAGGCTCTTAGAAATAATACTGCTTCTCCATGGCTCTTTTTAATTCTTTTTCCCCTGAGGGAGAAGGAAAGGCAAGCTTTTTCCCTTTTCACCCCCTTCACACCTATAGCCCTTTACGCTTAAATAGAATGTTCAGGGATGCTCTAAAAAGACTGCACAGAGGAAGGACTGATGTAAAAATACTTTATAATATTAACAACGTGGATGGAAGCTATTTTCAGTGCTTTCTGACACTTCTTACTGTTGTTATTTAACAAATATTTATTGTGTATGTTCTCTAAAAATATTAATAGTGTTTGTCATGCATTTGCTATGGACTAATAATTGTTCTAAGCACTTGACATGAATGGACTAATTTAAATCTCATTAAAATTGTGAAATGGTACTATTTACACATTAGGACTCCAAGGCATAGAGAGTTTGGAACCTTTGCCCAAAGGCTCACAGCTAGGGAAGGCAGAACTAAGATTTGCTCCCATGTAATCTCATGCCAGCACCTGCATGCTCAATCACGAAGCTAGAGCATCTGCAGAAAAGATGACTGTGTGTGTATGTCTGTACATACCTCTCTGTCATTTGTAAATCTTACACGGGGCTAGACCCCTGGAAGACTGTAAAAATATTCCATCGTTTTGATGTTTAGATGATGATTTAAAATTGCAATAGTTACTATATGCCACACAGGAATAGACTGTTCATAGGTGATAGCTCTAAATGGTGTCAGTGGGAAGGGAAACAAGAACTAATATTTATTCAATATCCATGAAGTGAAGTGGCACTCTCCGGTCAATTTTAATCCTCACCTACAACTGTAGGAGGAAGATACTATTCTTGACAGTTTACCAGATTTTCAGTAAAGGGGCATCGAAGACACCCTGAAAATATGAGACGGACAGAGAATCTGAACCCAGATCTCACTCCACACACTGTCTCTACAACTATGTCACCTACCTTCCAGAAGCATGAGCAAGTAATTATTTAAAAGAGAAACTACTCTTCCTAATTTTGCACACCCAGGATACATGAGGAAAGTTAGAGGAATATTTAGAAAGGAATCAGGAAAAAAAATAATCGGATTTTGGTTCTGAGTCTAAAGTTCCATCAAATGCTGTGTGATGTGGGCATGCCACTTTAGCTCTCTGGTCTTGATGGTGTTAAGGTATGAGATTCACAGTCACATAATAATTAAGCATTTGAATTGCAGTTGCCTGTCTGAATAATTATCTGAAACTTGGAAATAGGCACGATAGATGATAAGTGCTCTTTAAAAACATTGTTCTTTTTTGTTTGAATTGCAGAATGATTTTCAGGCTGTCGAAATGTCCCCATGGTCTGTGTGCATCACAGCACACCCCCGCCAGAGTCCCAGTGCCTTCACCTCCACCTGCTCCCTCCTTCCTTTCCTGGCTCCCTTCCCTTTTGCACCCCTAGCCAGTCCTGGATCCTGTGAGTTTTGATGAGATTTATCTGTTTGTTTTGTTTCCTTATATTCCGTATATGAGTGAAATCATCCTGGCCTTCTCTTTTCTTTCTGGCTTATTTCATTTAGCATAATCACCTCCAGTCTTATTCAGCTTGTTATAAAAGGCATCTTTAAATATCTTGAAACAGCAGCATAGAATTCCATTGAGTAAATAGACCACAGATCCTTTATCCATCATCCATGGGCGGGCAATTAGGTTATTTCCACATCCTGTCTATTGTAGACTGCGCTGCTAAGAATGTAAGGGTGCAGAGATTTTTTCCTGATTAGAGATTTTGTGTCCTCTAGGGATATGCCTAGAAGTGAGATTTTTGTGGAAGAATCCAAAACTGTTTTCCAAAGAGGTTGGAGTAATATGTATTCTCACCAGCAGTGTAGGTTGGGTTCCTTTTTCTCCACAGCCATGCCCATACTTGTTGCTTCAAATCTTTGATTTAGGCCGTTCTCACTGGTGTGAGGTGCTATCTCATTGTGGGTTTTATTTACCTTTCTCTGATGGTGAGTGATGGAGAGCAGTTTTTCATGTGTCTGTAGCCATCTGTGTGTCTTCTCTAGAAAGGTGTCTATTCAATTCTGCCTGTTTTTGAGTAGGCCGTTTGCTTTCTTGTTGTTTACCAGCTCTGCGTATTTCAGAAATTAATCACTTGTCTGATGTCTGTTGGGCGGGTATGTTCTCTCAGTTGTGGGTTGTCTTTTCGTGCTAGTGGCGCTGCCTTTCGCTGTGCTGAAACTTAATCAGACGTGGTCCTAGTTGTTTCGTTTTATTTCAGTGTCCTTTGCCATAGGTGTCACTTCCCTAAAAACATCCCTGAGGTTGAGATCGTGGAGCATTTTCCCTTATGCATATTATGGTTTTGGTCCGTTATCCAGGCCTTTGTTCTGTTTGGAGTTCATGTTTAGTGTATGGTGCTAATGAGTGATTTAACTTTCTTCTCTTTTTTTGCAGTTGACCATTTCCCTGGCATTATTTGTCAAATAGCCTCTGTTCTTCTTCCATTGTTTCTTCCTGGTACCTTTGTCACAATCAGCTGTCCTCAGGTGTAGCTCCATTTCTGGGCTCTTGCTTTCGTCCCGCTAGTCCCTGCGTCAGTGGTCCCTGCGCCAGCGATACCAAGTGCTCCTTTCGGGCTGTGCCAGAGTAGACACCTCGCTGAGCTGTTGTACCCTCTGTGGAGACAGACGGTAACTTGTCAAACTTTGTCCTGCTCCAAGAAGACATTACCCTGAAGGTTTCTGCTGATGGCCCTGTGGGCCAACAACCAACAATTCGGTTTGCCTCTAATCCAGGAAACTCAGCCAAAATTACTTATAAGTACCTAACCTTTCAGTACATTTTGGATCTGGTTTTAACATGTTACTGATTTTAAAAAATCGGTGAATAAGTTAAATGCAGTTTTTATGTGAGTCATGATTTTATCTTGTTGAACGTTAGAGTTTGAGAGTATTTTAATAGAAAGCCTAAACTTGACAGTCTTTTCTGGAACCCCTGGCTCTGCTTCCTCCTGGGTGTCCAGACTGCTCCCAGTAGTTGGGACTCCTGCCAGGGAGTCAGCAGATGAAGAATGGTGTTTCTCCATTCGCTTCGGGGCTGACTCTGGAGGGGGAAATGCATTTCTACTGCACAAAGGAGGTATAGGAGGTATGTCCCAGGTGCAGGCGCTCCCCTGGGGTAGCCCTCATGTCACAGAGGCCCACTTCAGTGGGAAACAACAAAATTCCATCTTTAAGGATCTGTGAAGTAGGCTTCTTCAGAACTCACTTTAGAAAATGCTTATCTAGCCCAATGACTTCATTGTTGCAGACCCCAGACCTAAGTTTGGAAAGCAAATTTTATCTAGCTGGATAATATAAATTACTTAGTTCTGTCTCTAACCCTCCCATGTAAAGACTCAATGAACATTTTAATAAATACTAACCATTTCAAATTCATTGAACAAATACAGATTGATTGAACAGCCACTAAGAGCCAGGCACAGATCTAGAACCTGGGGGTGCAACTGTA
>RJWH01004743.1:0-97352 GCA_004363575.1 Solenodon paradoxus | reverse complement strand
GGAGGAGAGGGGAAGGGGAGGAGAGGGGGAGGGGAAGGGAAAAAACAAAACAAAACACCAGGGGTCCTCCATGTAGAGAAGTGGAGGATGACATGGAAGTTTACCAGTTGAAGGAGACCTATAAATGATGTCAGGAATAGTGAGATTTTCTGTTCCCATAATAGCCTCTATTTGTTCCTAACCACTAAGCCCTAATGAAAAGCCATTCTCTATTATCCAAGCCCAACTTGTCAGTGTACATGATGTTCTGCATGAGGTTCAAGCTGGCTGAAAAAAACCCCTCCCAAAGGGCTTACATCTGATGCTTAGAGTAAAACACAGCATGGTCATTAAGACAAGATCACTATGTGACTACACAAGCCAGGGGATTTCACTGATGACAAGGGCAAGGAAATTGATGGTAGGGGTGGTAAAGAGAAAGGGGGGAAGAAGCAGAAAACCATTTGCTGATAAGAAAAATTAAGTGGCAAGAAAACTCAGTGGCAAGTGTCATAGTGCAGAGAAAATCAAATATTTTCTCAACTTCCAAGGCTCTTCCAAATCATGCTCAATTAAAAACAGCAAATGTTTACACACGTCCACAGCCTCCATGCAATTCAACCCACCCCAGCAGTGAAGCTTTGCAGCACTTCCTTCCTGCCAATGCCCTTGACTTGGCTGGCCCTCTGGGTTCTCTGAGTTGGGGGGGACACAGAGCTCCCCTTGTCTTTTCTGCCTGGGGCTCCCTTTGGAATCTGGTGTTGAAATGATCACTTAAGTGATAGTTCTTTCATCTGATTTTTTTTCTTTATCTCCAAGCATTAAAGTGAATAGTTACTTCGAACTGAGTCACGTGCATTAGATCCAGTAAAGTGAGGCCCGTATAACCAATAAAGACTAACACACAGAATTTGTATGACCATTAGGACTTGTTCTAACAATACCCCAGAGTTCAATTTGGAAGAGAAATTTTGAATACTGTTTCCTGCAAAGCAGAGATACTTTGGTTTAGAACATCATAAACAATACATTTATTCAAAGAAAAGTTCCCTCCATAAGGAAATATACTGAATGTGCTGTCCCCTGCCCCAAAAAACAAACAAACAAAAAAACCAGGGCTGTGAGAGAGGTTCTTGCTGCTTTGAATGCACTAAAACTAAACCAGAGAGACAAATCCCAAGTCATGAGAAGCCTGAAAAGTAAACAGGAAAATAGGGTCTTGTCCAATTGGAAAATTCTGAAGTTTAGAAGTCGAAAGAACTGTTGGAACAGTTTTAACTCTTTCGGTGAAGCCAAGGTTTTTCTCTTTGTGATTTGACTTGTTCTATTCTGACAAGCTGGCATACCTTGTGTGCAGTTTTTAAAAAAAATGAATGCTGGAAGGATGGAAAGGTTAAAAACAAAAACAAAACCCACAGGTCTCTGCAGGTTATGGTGATGGGCAGAACAAAGAAGTTGATAAGTCTCCTGTGAGTCCAGATCAATAGGAGTCCACTAGACGCTCTTCCAGAGCTAAGGAAATGTCTGTCTCTTGAAGCACAGATGACTCTAAAAAACTGGTAGATCAGCTGACTGCTTATAATGACAATCCTCATCACTGGGGATTTCCACCAGGTATCATGACAGGGTCACACATCAGCAAGAGATCTTTTCCTATTAAGCAATTACTCTAAATTCCTAAAAATGATCCAAGGAGACTCTAAGTCATTATGCAATTTTTTTTTTTTTTAAGTATCAAATCCTTTATAAAAGTCCTTTCTAAATGGACTCTAAGAGGCGGTCATTCTTTGCTTCTCATTTTGTAATTTCTTCTTTACAACTGGCCCAATTCATTTGGCAGCAAGCACTCCACATACTCAGAACAAAACCTCTTGTTCCCACATGGTCATCTATAGTTCTCTGCAACTGAACATCACCCTTAAACTACTTCTCAATGATATCTAGTTCATTCATTGCTGAATATGATTAAAACAGTGTCTCAATGAACTGACTTTAATAAAAACAAGTCAACCCACAAACCTTGCTCTAAGCTGCTGAATTTCTACCTTCAAACTTCCCAGAGCAGCTCATCAAACAGGACAGAGGAGAAATGTCATCTTGTCTGACATGCAAGTACCCTTTTCCCCACCTGTTAGACAGTATGTTTCATTCCTAGGATGTAGTCCAAACAGTTACATTTCTGTGACAATATTGAGATTAAATTCATACTTTTAAAGAAGGAGGAAAATGAAGACTACCTTCACCAGGGATTGTGACATACTTGCTGGTTACAGCAAAGTTATTTCTGTTAGAAACCCTTTCGGTCAGTACCTGGCATGCAGTGAATGGTTTAATTCTCCAGAGGAACGGGGGGATATCGAGGACAGAGATCTGTAGACTGAAAGTATTCCCTTTGAAATGCAGCAACTTTGGTTCTTCCAGGAGCTGTCCACCTTGATGCCTTTCATCTGAAACCACTTCCTAGAGGAAAAGAGGAACAACAATGAAATATCTAATTTCTTACATATTTTCTTTCCATGGATATGATGCTCCCTGCCATGGGTCTCCGAGAACTAGACAAACAGAATACTGGACACACTTTTTTGTATTCCAGATCTCTGTAAGTTTCAGGACTCAGGACTAGAAGTTATCAAGTAACAAAGATGTGGTCCAAAAAAAAATACGTATACTGCATTATATGTGTTTCTTAAGCTTTTTTCCCTATGTTTTTTCCTCATATTTTAAATTGTATTGAAGGAACACTGCACTATAACATTAGGTAGGTTAAAGGTGTACATGAGCATAAATCAAATCTGCATTAATTCATTATGCTTACCACCAACATTTCAATTCTCTTCTTCACCATATTAATTGATCCCTAATTTATCTGATTAATTTGATTGCATAGACTAATCATTCATTTTTGTTTGACTTGGTTCATTTGTTTGCTTGGTTTCTCTCCACACCACACGAGTGAAATCATGTGATGTTTGTCTTTCTCCTATCTAAGCATAATTCCCTCCAGGTTCAGTTTAGGTTTTTAAACATATTATGCCTTTCTTTATAAAAGACCCTCCCTGACCCAAGCAAATGGTAACCCTGTTGCATTTTCACATTTGTATGACTTTTATTCTGATATGAGCATCATCAAGGGATTTCTTTGAACTTAATCTGACACATCATCATATTTTACAGTAAAGCGAGGCGCCCCCTCCACTCTGGTTCACGCTTCATCACTGACATATTCAATATTTCTTCTTCGGCTCCAAATAAATGTTACCGAGTGCATATGTAATGTTTATAAAAGCTATTGTGCCAAAAGGCCAGGAAAAAAATAAGGTTTTTATCAAATAGTTTTAGCTCAGAAAAAAAAGGAAGTAAAATGCCTGAGGTAATATTCTTCTATCTTTCACTGGGAAATCTTTGTATTTAGTAGAAACACAAGTCATATACATTCTATTGAATAAACCATTTAATTGGCTCCATTATTTGTGGTGTTTAGAATCATTTGGAGAGATGACAGGATAAACAAAAAACACAAAATATGAATTCTGTGTAGTGTTAAACTACTGTAAAGGTGAGGCTTTTAGCATTAATGGAGATAAGAGATCTCCCTAAATCCAATTTAAAAGTCCCCACTAATTGACCTGCAATTTCCTGGCAGAGCTATGATAAAAAAAAAAGCTGAAATCCTTTAATTATGTCCTGTAATCTTCCCAGATTCTAAAAGGGTTATAAGAAGGCAAATTGCTTTATAAATACAGGAAAGCAGCTATGTCAATTATCAATGAGTAAAAGCAACTTCAGAGGTTACCTTGCCATTTCTTGTCTACGTATAGAATGACAGTAATAAAAATATCTCTAAGCAGCTTTTATCCTTCAAGTACACAAAACTATTAATAAATTGCTCATGTCTTTTCTCAGGAGGAAATGACTCAGCTTTAATGTCATTTTTCCCAGGTCTTCAGTGGGAGGGGTGTTTGTTGGGACCCTTTTGGGTCAAGCTGACCTTGCTGGATGGTGGAAGTGTTCTCTGTCTGCTCCATCCAATGTGGCGTCCACTAAGACAGTGGCTATTAAGCACTTGAAATGTGGCTTGAGTGACAAAATGAAATTTTCACTTACGTTTAAATATCCACATGTGATTAGCAACTAGTCTACCGACAGTACGTGCTGTGCTAGGTGATTCATAACATCGTGGGCATAAAAACTTGGTAGCCAGTGTCTAATGAGGCTGCAGGCCTGGAAGGAAAGTGGAAGGGTGCGAAGAAAGGGGAATTTATTCCAAACATTGACTTTAGGGCTTTTGTAGATGTTGGTCACTGATTCTTTCTTTTGAAATGTAATGAGTGACCTCTCAGAGATATACTTGAGCTAGACACTGGGTGTAGAGAAACAAAACAATCTCTGCCATCAAGGAGATCAGAACAGTAGATAATATGCTAAGGATTACCATGTTATTCTAAGAGCATCCAGGAGATCAGGGCAAGAGAGAGAGTGGCTAACCCAGATGGGAGGAGAGGCCAAGAAGAGAGTGGAGGAATTAAGACAGGAATTGTTATTTGAGCTAAATCTTGAAAAAAATACACTTTAGCCATGAGACGAGAAAAGGAAGGAGAGGGTATTATAAATTACAGTGGAGCACGGGCAGGGAGGCCAAGCTGAGCTGGATGGGCAGTTAGGGTGAAAAGTGAGTGGCTAGAAATGGTGACAGTGTGACCAAACTATGAAATTCTTGATTAAATCATGAATTGATTGTCACTCAAAGAACTTCGCATTTTATTTTAGAGTAGTATTGCTCAGGTTAAGGTGCATAAGAATTCTCTAGGGGCTACATACTCTCAAGAGATACTAAGCTTGTAAACCCAAAATGGAAACAATTCTAATCACATTTCCATATGGTCTTGGGAAAGTTACTTATTTTCTGTCTATTCCTAGCCAAGCAAAATAATTAGCATGACAATATAGTAACCTCTTTTTTTGCAATTCTAATGTGAGGTTAGAAACAGGTACAGGTAAGAAACATGCTATTAAAACCATATTGAAGTCACCGAATCACAACAGTAATGACCCCTCAAAGTATATTTGATTAGGGTCTAGAAAATGTCCCCCTTTTCTTTACATCTAATTTGCCTGAATGTACAGAGAAGTAAACTGAAGTCAAGAGATACAGTGACTTGTTCAAGGTTATGCATTACTTAGTATAGAACAGGCCTATTTTAATATTTAGAAAATAGAATCATCTCACTAGAAGGGAACTCAAGTTTTAAGTCACTTGGTACTTTATGTACAAATGAAAACACTGGCGGCCCCTCCCCACTCCCCCCACCAAGAAAGTTATTTGTCTAAAGCTACATAGTTAGAGTTAAGACTAGAATACCATAACTTAATCACAATCTAGTATATTTTCTCCTAGATTTCCCTGCCTTTTCTATACTGTGCTTGATTTTTTTTCTTAGTCATTTGAAGGTCATACTGCTATTAACTCTGTCCCATAAATAATTTTTCATGGGTGCAAGATATTTATAAATATGACACAGATCAGTCGGTGTTATCATGGGTGATATATATTCTCTAAGCAGTTCCTGAAATGCAGAAAAGAGAATATTAGGAATTTTGAAAATGGATATCTATTCACAATTATCACAGAGGAAAACAGCATCTTTTAAATTTTTCTGCTTTGGTCCCCAAATTTAAGTACGGCCATGATTTATTTTGACCTTTTTAGCTTACTTAGTTTAATCTCTACATAGGGAACCAACTATATACAATTAACAATGTTTCATAATATTGCACAAAATATTATTACAATTAAAAAGGGTAACAATGAACTAATCATTATATACTTGTAAAAGGCACACTTGACTTCATAGTTAAAGAAGCAGCCTCCTTTGTAGAAGTTTTAGAACACCCTCAGAATAGAATGAATTGTGCTTAACACAGAATTCCCATTTATACCCTTAACCTATAGTGAGGGCATATCCTCTAGGGACTGGGGTGGGGACCTCTGCATTTATAAATATTTCTCAGATGATTCTGATGCTCAGTCAGCTTTGGAAATCAGTGATACAAACAAGTTTGCTGAGCTAGTTCTGAGTTATTCATATGGTTACATCACCCAAGAGTGAGACCTGATATTCATTTGATTCCTCCTATCTGCCTGCTCTATGACAAGGACCTGCTGTTTCATCCCTGGTTCTATTGTTAAACTGATATCTCTGTTAATTAAACTAGAAAACAAGGTCTGGCCAGTTTCTTGTATATAAAATGTACCTAATGGTTCTAGTTGTGTTTTTTCTAGTCTCTACTTCATCATTTCACATTGGAGGTTGCTAGTATCCAGTTCTAAGAGTTCTGGCCAGGAGAAACTCGTGCTTTGTGCCTTGCTGAGCTCTTTATGTTGATGTAATGAGACAGGCAGCAATATTCAGGTGCGCTTCAGGGATACGAAAACAGGCAGGCTGAATTTACACATTTATGAGGCAAAACTGTTTGAACTTAAGCACGTACACACACACACACACACACACACACACACAAATTATGTCGCAGTGGTGTTTTCCTTTAAATGCTTTACGTGAACAATATTTCCCAAGGTTGCATTATTAATAAACACAAGAACTACATCTGGAGGAAATCCTTTGAAATTAGATTCTAAATCCACATTAATGCCAAGTAAGTAATGAGCACCAAGAGGTACTGAACAGGAGTGCTGGGAGCAACGGAGAAGCAACTTTGTGTTTTCTCGTCTTTCTAAGATAGGGCAAGTGCTTAATTCTGTGCTTTTCCTATGTCAAGGTTTGCTGAATTTTAAAATGGGTGGTCTTAAAATACAATAACCAAAAAGGAGGTCTTAAGATAGTTTTGCTTTGAACTCTATCACCATTCCTCAACCTTTGGTTTGAATTCATTGAAGAAGGGAATGTCAAACACACACAGAATGACAGCCCTGATGGTTATACAAACACAGGAGCAGGAAGGACACGGAGTCATTTCCTCCTTCTCTTAGCCTTTCCTCAACTTCAGGCAGATAACATTTTTAGTTTTTAAGAAATCACAGCTGATTTAATTTTCTCTAGGTTTCAGATGTCTTATCAGAACAGATCTTCAAAAATCTGAAACCAAATTAATTATGTCTGACAAAGGTAGATGAGGTATTTTGTTGTTCAAAGAAACTGCTACTGTTATTCTGATAGACTATCCCCAGAGCAGATGGGAAGGAAGCATGGTGACCCTGCAGGTTAGGGAAGGAGAGCATGTCTGAAAAGACATTGTTTCTTTAATTACTAAAATCCTCTAAAGGAGTTTTTTTTTTTTTTGGTGGAGCAGTTACATTGCCAGACCCTCATCTAGTTCTAGGGAACAGGCAAGATGAGTTTGGAAGCTGTCCTTCGAACAGTTGCCAAGAAAGGGTAGGTTTTAAAGTATGTTATGAAACATAATATCCCCATGAAGTATGAGTGAGGCAAACAGGAGGGCCCTGGGAGAGCAGCGGTTAGGTCAGGTATCTCCAAAGGAGCATGTCCATATCCCTGGGATAGAGTCCCAAGCCCAGAGTGAAGCAACCCATGTGAACAACTAAGTAAGAATAAATTAAAGATTCTTCCTCCTCTCTCTTCCTGCCTGCTTGCCTTCATTCCTGCCTGTACTTTCCTTAAAAAAAAAAAAAAAAAAAAAAAATGCAAACATTCTTTAACCAGGCTTCCTTCTGGGTAAAGAGCACAATTTGAGCTGGGCACCTATTTGTTTTCATTTCTTTGAGATATGAAGAATGCAGTACAATAAATACAGCAAATGTCACAGCTATGTTCATATCTATTCCCTAATCACGACAAAACATTTTCATAGTAGTGATAAACAAAACCGATTTCAGGATAATTCCTGCAGAAATGCTTTGTGAAAAGCTCTATATTAATTTTGATTAAGAAGTCAGGGCTCCATCAGAGTTACCGATAATGAGTTACCACTGTATACAGTATTTTCAGCTCACACCACACAAGTTGTTGGAGCTAATATTAATGTGTGAAGTCTTTTAGAGGAAAGTGAACTGTTGCTAAGGTTCTCTTAAAGTGGCACTGTTTTCATGGATTAGTAATGATATAATTAAAGACTGCCTAAGAAGCCCTGAAAAAAGTGACACAGATCATTTGGTATATTACGGTGGCTTAAGTGGTCCTGTATAGAAGATTCTGAGCACGTTCATTTAGTAAGACAAAAATCCAGAGAGCAAGATCGTTCAGACAAAACACAACAAAAAACCAAAACAGAGTAAGATTGGGGAGTGAAAAAGGAGCAAAGATACCAGCTATGTTTTAATCTATCTGTAGGACTGAAAACTTACTCAAGCAAGGCTGATGATGTCTCTGAACCCCACGGAGGAAGCAGGGTCTTTGCTGCTCTTGACAGCTGTCACATACATCATGTCAATAACAAGTAGAACCAAACCAACTTTAAAATCAGCTTTATTTGACATAATAGGAGAGGGAAAGGATCACCAGAGATAGTCTATGACATATGAGGCAGAAGGTATTTCTACTGGAAAACAGTTCTCTAAAGCAAAATTAAAGAATTTTAAGAACTATGTCTAAATGATGAGATGGAGATATTTGGATTCAAGGAAAGAGAGAATGTCACTTTCCTTAGCATTGACAGGAAAGAGTATATTACCCAGAGGGATGAATAGAGGTTTGAAAAGTTGTGTTTGGGGCCTCATTTTCATGATTCCACTGTAATTCATATTGATCTGTAAAGAGTTGAACTGTTGTAGAATCTGGTAGCTATCAACTGGAATGAAAGTAGATGATCTGAAAGTCACTTAGAATGAACTCTTGAGGCAAATGTCTAACTCCCCGGAAGACACATCAGCAGTGAGATCATTAGTCAAAGAAAATTCCAAATTGGTTATGAGGAGTGACTTCCAAGGTGGGTGTGATGAGCAGATTGTGGAATTCACACCAGTCAGCAGTAGACTAACTCTACGCACTAGGAGATTAGAGATGCTCTATGGACCTTGTACTCTGGTTTACCTTGCTTTCAAAATCTGACTGAGTTACTAGCATCCAACTTGAGCCAGGGAGGCTTTCCACCGCTCTTTAGTGGGCGTGAAAATCTCAGTTCATTATTTTTGATGACTGACTGTTATGTACTTGGTGAAATCCTCTTATGAGGGGGTGGCAGAAGCAGAAAAAGAACAAAGAACGTAGAGACAATCATAGGATATGGTGTAAGTACTGTCACTGAAGTTCTTTTCCTGACAAATGGCATCCCTATGAGGAAAAGCAGCTGAATGTAAAGTGTGCCCTTCATAATGACCTGTGATACTCAAGAGTTTGGGAACATGGGTTGGCACTGTGTCACCTTGACTGGTTTATGTTCTGGATTCAAGTCACTGTATCTTCTCTGTTGGTAAACATGAGTTTTCCAGCTCAGTGTCTTAAAAGCTAGTTAGTGAGGAAATGCTCTGCATAATGGACTTAATGATCCAGCACTGGAATAGCAGGGATCTGGAATGAGGTGTGTCAGGAGAGCTATGCTATTTATATATGGGCAAAGCTTACACAGGCACTTCTGCATTATCCTGCTGCTATTAATAAACTTGCACTCTTTGTGAGTCGCTAATTTAAAATGAATCTTACATGATTAAAATTACCAAAAATGGAAAGCAACCTTGAACCATCCCTGCCCCAGTAGTCCTAATAATTAATAGACTCTGTATCTGGGCTATAACATAATGGCCTGCTGTGATAGGTATGATATATAATTGTTGTTTCCTGATTATAACTTTCTGTTGATTCAAGCAATTTTCTCACTGCCTTGTGCATCGCAGCTGACTCTTGCCGTTCCTGTGACTTATGTCATTCTCCTTTCTAGACATGTAACCCTTTTCATTTTGCTCATCCAGGAGCATGATCAATCTATAAAGGGTTCTCAAAAACTCTTCTCCTGTCCCTCTTCTGCAACTGAGTTTCTGTTTTCTGAATTCTATGATTCTAGTGAATGTTCTCTATATATATTCCTTAACCCATCTCCTTCCTCATGTCCTTATAACTCAGTGCACTGTTAGACATAAAATAACACTGCTCTTTCTTCAAGATAGTTGTCTCCATCGAGCTAGTGATGTGGGTTCATTTTCTAGACCCTCAGCAACAGAATCTCTATCATTATTGCTCCTTAGGAAACCTCATGCGCTCATGGCCCCAAAAGAAGAATTACAGAGAAAAGTCTGACCTGAAATGCACAAGGGGTATTGTCCACACAGTAAACTCGCAAGTTGTAGTCCAGAGAGTTACAGGACATGCAACCAAATACCGCCACCTTGAGCTGCTTCACGGCACAGTCTGTGATTGGTTCTCCAGTGAGGGCATATGTCCCAAAACTGTCGAGGAGCACGTGACATGCAAAGGGGTCCAAAAGGCAGTAACAGGATGTGGATTCATCCTCCACTGACATCACTTCCTGTTGGGAAAAGAGATGTTAAATTCTCTCAACTTGGAAAGATGTAATTTAACAATTTACTGGGTAAGGACATAGGTCTACATATACACCCATCCATATATAAATAGACATAACATTTCTTTTCAGAATATCTTTATTGTCCTAGTTTTCTTGATGTTCAATAGTCATCTATCAAAACAGCCAGTCATATCAGGAAATAGCTCCATTCAGTCTGCTGAAATTCTTCTTAGCAGGTGACAACATACATCACTTTGATAGCTCTAGTTTCAGTTAATTTGCTCGATTGAAAAAAGTCTTAAACATTAACATCAATGGAGAGATTTTATTTCAAAAAGGTTTGTATCTGAAAACTTCTTTCAGTGTCTTTAAGGTCATGTGCATTTTCTTTTAAATATTTTATCTTCTTTCCTTGCCCCCCCACCCCAAACATTCACAAGGGACCATTAAATAAATGGTTTGGATCAGATGTACTAGAATATTTCCGCCTCCCTGATAAGAACTTAGGTATGTGTGACTAGTTTGTAGAGCATAAATATAACACCATCTGGATATAAAAGATTGTGAGGAAGTGCTGAGAAATAAAGCTCAAGTGGTTAAAAAATCAAATCAAAGCAAAACATACTGTAAAGGAGAACAAAACCCAGGCCCTTCAGGAAGCCCCCGGAACTCTCTGCCCCAGGAAATGTGCCTGTGTTGAACTGGGACTGCACACATAGCAGAGTGTATTTCCAGCAAAGAATACAGACAACTTTCAAAACCTAGCTGGGCATGGTAAATGTAATCCATTGTAGCAGCTGGGGAGTCTTTTCTCTTAAACATGATTTTCCTTTTACTCCTCTTGCCTGAAGCCCACCCTCCTGGGAGGTGACATCCCAGGGCTGTTTGGAACAGGTCACTGTGTTCCAACAAGATAATTCACCTGCTTTCATGCAAAACGACTTCAGATAGACATAAAAGGAAACCCTCTCAGACAGATAAATCAGAGGTTTCACTTAAAATAGTAATTCAACTGCAATCTTTCTTTGCTGTGACTGTCTCCCTTGTTACTCTCCTCTTATATACTGACTCTTCTTTTCTTGTCTCTCTCTTGTGTTCTCTCCTTGTACTATGTCTCTTTTACATGACTCATCTACTCAGGGAAAGACACTCAACAATCATTTTTATGCTTTGATTAATTCACCAAGTGTATATATAGTACCTACTATGTTCCTGAATATTTACACAGAAATTTGCTACAATCCCGATGATGGTGTAAACAGAGTGTGGTTTCTTTTATGAACACAGTCTGCTGGCCCTGAGCCTCCTCCCTAACTCCACAGAGGACAATTCACAGAGACTTGGTCTGAGAGGAATGAGAGAAGGCACGTCTTATGTTCCAGAGACATTACGTAAGGGTTGGTGTCTGTGTGGGTGACTACAAGTGTACTCTAAAAGCAAACCAAACAACCCATCACACACATAAGCAACAAAATAAGACCAATAAAAGTTCGGACTCCTTTCTTGCTTCTTTTCCATGACTACAGAAAACCACTAGCCAATACCTTGAGGATGTTATAAAAAGAGACCACCAACCCTCTAAAAACATAAGGAAGTGCTCATAAATTTTCCAACTGACTTGCGTGATGAGAGGGTAAGAATCAATCTATCCCACTGGTGGAGCCTCGATCTGGTTTTTCAAACAGGGGGAATCTGGACTCACCTCCCACTTGCCCTGCTGCGTCCTCTTCTTTAAATGGATAGTCCAGTGCTCAGAGCTGACGTCCGCACAGTGGGGTATGGTCAACGCAAAGGGAGTGGTGACAATCATGTCTGGGGGACCACAGGTGACTTCAGGGCTCAGGAGCACTTCAGAGCCATCTGACAGCAGGCTTTACAATTGGGAGAGGATACAAAGAGAAGTATATTAAGGTGGGGCATATTTGAATGAGAGTTTAGTTCCCAGCTGAGCAAAAATCACTCTCCAGCCTTCCCTCCTGGGTGGGTGGCTGCACACACGAAGAGGGGTTGTCTGGGTCCAGCCATGAAAGCGCTTCAGCACAGATTAAGCTTGAGTCTAGGTTTCAGGTCTAGGTTTTTACAAACAAAATGGCAAATACTTCTTTAGAAATATAGGACAGAAGAGAAGAAAGCAAATAGGAAGAACACACCAGCTGCTACATTGTATTCTTATTGATAACATTATCAATGACCAAAGTCAAGAACTTTAGAGAAATGACTGATCTGGAAATCTCATTGGATTCCTTTTCCCCAGCAACATATTTGACAAATATTATAGTGCTAGTAAGAAAACATACAAGTTATCATGGAGCAAAACAACACTAGAAACATACTCAGATGGAGTATCTCTTTTCTGGCTTTGAAAATATTTCTGCCAGTGCACAAATATATAGGTTATATAGTGAAAGCACAGTAGAGATAAATATACATAATCAAATACATAAAAATAGATCTTTCAACTCTTTCCTATTTTGATCTAAATGTAAAATCATTCCACCTAAACTTGGTGTTCAGATTCTTCTGTACTGAGATTGCTTATAGTGAGAATGCAGGGTCATGAAACAGATAAAAAGAAATTTAACTAAAGAGAAATAATGCCACCTCAGTGAATAGCCTCCCTCTTTCATTGTCTTTTGTTTTTAATCTTTGCCCCAACCCCCAAAGTAAGGTGGTATAGTTTATAGAATAGCAAACTCAATAAATAGTCTGCTCAGTTTTCCACAATTGCTTATGTGTTTTGATCAACCGATTTGATCTTTTGGGGGGCTGGATTTCACTTGTAAGAAATACAGAGATTCAAAATATAGTCAATAAAGTAATTTAGGAATCTCAGATGAAAAATGCTCCATGAGAGCAAGGATTGGTATGTTTACCTAAGCTTTCTCTCATCCTCCTTAGGAAAGACTTTTACATATGCCCATCCCTTGTCACAAAAGCTACCCATTGAGCAAGAAAAAAAAACGGACTTTGCTACTCAAAGTGTTTCTATGATCACATCTAACATGCTATTAATTTCTGAACTGCTTTTGTTGACATTGCTCATTTTCTCTCCAGTTAGTAATGATCACACTCTAGCTCATTATCTATTATTTGCTGCTCCAATAAAAGCCAAGGCATATCACTGAGCAGGTATATCTTCTAGCCAGTCCATCTAAAACAGACTCATTATTATACTGCCTCCCTCCTTCCCCAAGAAGCACTTGGGATGCTTTCAGAAAAATTCAACCTTCCACAAAGGCAACCCTGGCCAAAAGTTGGCAGTTCTTCCTCTACCAGCAAAACAGCGGACAACTGGAAAACTATGTTTGCATTTACCTTTAAGTGGGGCAGGCAAGGTAGGGGGCAGGGTTGGGAAGTAGCAAGTAGCATATTAGCAATGGCAAATGCTCTATGAATAGCCTCCAACAATATACTTGAGGTTTAGAAAAAAATGTAGCATTCCAGTGTGAGCTAAAACCAGCATGAAGTGGCAGCCTGTGTGTGGCTGCCTGCCAGCGGCCATTAGAGAGGGCTAAGCGTGTTCCGTGTAATTGTCGCCCGCATCCATCACAGACAGGAATAGCAGGGATGCTTATGAGTGACCGATGACAAGCTCTCCTAAAAGAACTATTTAATTGCTTTCGGAGAATCATCCCCCTTGTTGAACATATTGTTCAAACATATGGGAATTTGGGGAATTATTTAATGCCAAATGAACTGAAATCGGCTAATTAGATGAACTCTCACACTCATCGTGCATAGCAAGGCTCCATTCGGTAATAACTTAAACAGCATTAGGAGTCAGGCAGTGCATCTCGAGGCCTAGGCAGAGCATGGAATGAGGGCTTGGCATTAAGCAGACACTAGGCATTTTCCTAAGTGCAAAGGAAGTAAATTAAGATTTGTATCTCATCCTTCTACTGTGAAAATAGCGTCCGTGGGTGTGGGTCTCTCTCGTGCAGGAACACTTGATCTCTCCATTTTTCTTCCCCTTGATTAGTAATAATTTACCCTTTACTTCCACCTTCTATCTGTGGCAATCAGGGAGATTTACAAATATTAATTAAAGCTCTTCACACACCTATGAAGCAGGCTGGTGTTAACAGCATAAAGTCACAGGGAAGTCAGTGAAAGCAATGGTCACAAAATAACCCTACATTTCAGACGTGAAGTCTGTGCTCTCTGTGAGCAGATGTACTTTCCTTCTCTATTCCCACTAGGAGATTTCTGTTCAAATTACTGACGCTTCTGACATTTCAAGGAGAGATGGAGGGGGGAATGCAGGCCATGTGCAGTCCTGAGTACAGACTTAGGACACTTGAGGCCAGAGGACTAGGGAAAGGAATCTCTCACTGGACCGGGACAAAAATGAGTATCTGCAAAGAAAGCATGGATGATATTTAAGTGTTACCATATTACATAACACATGAGGAAGCACTCACGCTCCTGCTAGGAAAAAAAATGGCAACATACTTTTAGAAAATTGCTGTGAGCTAATAATAACTGTGAATAACAGCAGTGATTTCAGGACCATAATATAAGCCTCCTTCGTGCATCACACACCCTGGTGTAGATTGAAAAGTTGGCATGGGACTTTGGCTACTTATATTTTGCATTGTGTTCTCATTGTCATATTTTTTTCTCTCTCCCTACATATATAGCATATATATGCTGGGCCTGTTTATTAATGCTTATGGGCATAGAAAGATCAATAATTTAAGAACCAGGTCTGTGTAACCAGGTGGCTTGCTGAGTAACTGTATGGAAACATGGTTGTGAATTCAAGTTTCTGTTCATGCAGGACAGCTGAAGATTCTGGGGGAAACTCTGCCCACAGTGTAGCTTTGATGACCCCAGTCACAAAATACCATAGCAGAGTGTTCATGAAGGGCACAGGAATATTTTCCCTGGTGATCTGGTTTAGACAGAAAGACCCACGTGATCAACCCTGTTTAGTTATCAGGAAGGGAAATCAAGAGATCAAGAGCAGCTGCCAAGAATCTATGACGTGGTCACAAAACGTCCTAACTTTTTCACTTGTGTCCTTGCTGCTCTCATGGCACCCTTCATGCCCCATCCCTTGTCTGACCTTTTCTCTGTCCTGAAGATAAGACAGTGTGGCAGAGGGCAAAACCCAGGCTTTTCTGAAACACACTTTCCTCACATACAAAATCATATCTAAGAGAGTTCTGAGAGTTAAAAGAAAGCAAGCAGAAAAAGTTCCTACTATGTGCCCAGGAAAGTGAAGGGTCTGCTTTCCCATCCCTGAACGCCCAGGTCCCCTGCCTTTCGGAGTCTTGTTTCTGCAGGAACTGTGCTTTGGAGAAGGCTGATTTATTCAATAATGTGTCTTCATCAGTGTTGTAACAACATTTTGGTGCCTTGCGGATGTGCACTGTGGAAACTGAAGGCACCGGACAGTGGGACTCTCCCCTACCCCCTGCTCCCCCGCCCATCCTTACCTCCCACCATCTGTCCTCAACCTAGCAAACAGAGGAATCCCATCACCATGCCAACATGCTCCTGCCTCAAGGAACTGCAGCTGTTTCTGCTGCCTGGAAGACTTATCTTCCAGAAATCCATATGATTAACTTCCCCACGCCCTTGAAGTCTTAGCTCAACACCTTGCAGTGAGTCTTTCCCTACTCATGCCTCAGCAACATGACTGCAAAACTCCCTACACCAAAAGCAGACCTTTTCTCTACCACACTTATTGCCTTCTAATGTACTTGACCATTTGATTACTTATTTTTTAATCTACTACAAACTATTACGTAAACTCTCTGAGACTAGAGCATTCTTTTTTCCTATTCAGTGTTATATCCTCCAGTGCCTAATATATGCTGTTGTAAGTACCCGAAACTATTTGTTGAAAAGGATACAGGAACCAGCTGCAAGTGATTTCCACTAATCGAATCTGGGACATTTTGAGCATGAAAGTAAACATGGGTAGTAAAGCAGTATCATCCACTGGATAACTAAGAATCCAAAGAATATACAGATAGAAATGAATGAATGTGTAAGATGGAAACAATCTTCTAGAGAGCCACGTAAGCAATGTAGAAAATCTTCATTTGGTAATCAGCCGTATTAATACTTCATTCAGTCACATACAACAAATAGATGCTAAATACTTGGTGAAAGTTTGAAAACTAAGAAGTAATGGTTTACATGATTTCAGAATATCTTCTCAAAGGGAACTTTTTAATTACAAAGGGTAAAATATTACTTTATAATGGAGAATCTTGGCAGGTACCATTTAACTCCAGTTACCAAAATTAACATCACCATATACCTCCTGACAACACAGTAAAAAGAACTCAGTGTCACTTCTGACAGTAAAATACAATACCACAAACACTGAATTGAATCAAAAGACCAATTCCACCAGCTGAATGTTCTACAAAAGAACTGGATCTACACTCTTAACAATCATAAATATCATGAAATACGAAGACACTTAGGAATGTTCCAGATTAAAGGAGACTCAAGACATGTGACAGAAGAATGCCATGAAAGGACTTGGATTTCATTTGCTGTAAAGGACATTCAAATAATAGTATGTGGAGTCAATGATTGGACTGTATCAATGTTAATTTCCTGATTTTAATAATGCATTGTTAGGAAGGAAAATGTCTTCTTTCTAGGATATATACATATACACATATACTAAGGGCAAAGGGATATCTTGTTCATAATGGTTAAGAAATGTATGGCTTCTCAATGGAATTCTATGGAGCTACTGAAAAAAAAAAAAAAAAAAAATGAAATCGTGTCCTTTGCAGCACTCTGGATGGAACTGGAGGGGATCATGCTAAGCAAAGTAAACCAGAAAGAAAAAGGGGAAATACAGGATGGCTTCACTCATTTGTGGAATATAACAAAATAAACAGGTAAATCCCATCAAAACTCACAGGACACAAGATGGTGGCTGACACTGGAATGAAAGCAGGGAAGGAGGAGAGAGGGAACAAGGTGCTGGTAAGGACACTGGAACTCTGGTTGCGGGTGTGGTGTGTGATGCCCGTAGACTGAGAAACAAGTTCAAAATCTAAAATGATTATGGCTTTGAAAGCAAATAATAAAATTACTGTAAGAATGTATGGTTAAAAATGTTACTGTGTAACTACCTATTTCATTTATTTGTTCTTCATATAATGCACATGTACATTTGCATACATGCACACAAGGAGAGAGAGAAGACAGAAAATGTAGAAAAATACAAATATTTGTGAATCTGAATGTGGGATAGCTAGAAATTCTTTATCTTGTTCTTGCAACTTGTCCTGAAGTTTGAAATTGTGTCAAAATACAACAAAAATGTTTTCAGTGACTGTAGAGGCCTTGATAGAGACCCCAGGAGATTTCTCAGAATTCTTAAGATGAAATTAACTTGGCCATTGACTTATGAAAATGTGGATAAGGTGACGGCAGCGGCAAGCTGACAGTTTGGACAATGCCTGCAGAATCCGGCACCTTTCTGCACACAGCGTCCAGCAAAGGTCACACTGAGGAGGGTCAGCTAGTGACCAGGCACAGCTGCTCACCAAGGCAGGTCTGGGGTTGATTCTGTGCACATTTTGCTTTTGCTCTCACGATTTCTTGACCTGATTCTAGACTTGTAACCTGTCACTTTCTTCAAGCAAATAGCCAGCTGCATATTTCCAGATGAGATTTTCATTGTTGTTGTCAGCCATGCTGTGTGTGGTAATTATTGTTCTCCTCATTTCCTCCTTCTGCTCTATATAATAGATTAATGTACATTTGATCACCTTTACCCAGAGTATCACTCATGAATGCAGGCAGGAGAGTAATGATAGTTTTACTATGCCAGGTTCTGGGTCAATACATAATTAAATCATATTTTAATGAAATAGACATAAAAGGCAGATAGATGGAAGCTGTACTTAGTCTTAAAATTAGAGCTCAGAAAGCCAGGTAGCTCCAGCCTCCTACACCTTTCTACCCAAGAAGATAGTTTTGACTATTCTTCGTCTCTTTTTCACTTTTCATTGAGAGTATGTTGACCGAGGGCGTTAACATTGCTGTGGGTAAAAATCAAGGTTTCAGGTTATTATTTTCATTGTTTTCCTTGAGTCTGATTCTTGTTTTACTGTCCCGCTCTGATCAGTACTTACAGATGGGTCCCAGGAGAATCTCACAGAAGATCCAGAGGGGACAAGCCCTTTAAGTCAGCGTGGTTCATTGGGCCATCCCAACACTGTCACTGGGTCTTCTGAGGGTTCTAACTTTAGTGTCTGATACTTTAGATTTACAAGCCCAAACAACAACAACTACAATTTCTGGAAAGGTAGACAAGGAATACAGGAATGAGGATCAGTGTAGAGGAAAAAGTGGAGTAAAATTATCTCTCTAGCCTACCAGAATCAGATTCTTCTTTTAGTCTTGAAGTGACCTTAAAACTGTAAGGTGGTTTAGAATTCCTTGTGTGGCTTGTTTCAGATTATATTTCTGGGCATCACCAAGGAAGATCATCTTTGGGATAGGACCCAGGAACTTGTACTTTGTACTTGCATTTCCTAAGACAGCCGGGTTCTAACATTTGAGTCGTTTTTGAGAAAATATTCAAGGCAACACCTCACACAGTGAGGGCCTCGTGGTCTGTCAAATATAGATAGACTTCTGAAATGGAGTGTGGATGCTGATCAAATTTAAATGCTCAATACTGAGGCCTTGGGTGATGGTACTGTGATTGAAATGGTACAGAGACTGTTCCTATATTCCCTTTCTCTAGGCTGCAAGTTAGTGTATTAACAGCAAGGATGTCCGGTTATGGGGTTGATTAGCAGTAACTGGATATAATGTTAGAGCCCATCCAGTCATTGTATTCCATTACTTGGGGCAGAGAAGAAGCAGTCAGAACACCGGTTTATAACAAAGCAACAAGCACAATTCATTTTGGAGAGAAGCATATGGTTCTGCCATTAAAGGGTTTAGAAGATCTGGTTCACCCACAAGGTATTATCTGAAACAGGATCAGAGGGAGGGAGATGGCAGGGGGTGGGGGTGGGACTGGGGCTGGATGGGAGGGGGAATTATATACACATGGGAGTGAGTAGCTGAATTTGCTGAAACTTGAGCCATGCCACACTGTGAGATTAAACTGTTTGCATATGTTAAACGGCTTTAGTTTACACGCACATTCATAGGGTGTTTACCAATTAATATACTAAAGGAATCACAAATCATGTGTAAATCACCAGTTCCTAGACACCGTTTAAGCCTCATCTTTCATGCAGTGTCAGGCCTGCATTTAGCTTGTTTACTAGGCGCAGTGGAATGATGGCTCAGAGAAAGTGCTTTCACAGGAGGTATGGCCAGGGAAGGGGACAGGAGGGCTCTTTGCAGCATGCTGCATGGACATTTTCATATGTTTGTTCATTTACAGTGTGAGTGGGAACAGCCTTCTCTGCAGGAAACCTATGTCCTATCTTACAGAATCATTTCAACCTGGGAAAAAACCTTACATCAGGCCCAACACCTTTATAGTTCAGATGAGGAAACAGAAGGGCGTGGTAAGGGTGAAATGACACAAAGTCACACTTCACAAATGACAGAGCTGGGATTAGAATCTCCTGTCATGTTAGTGGTGACAGTTGTGGGATGTGTGGGAACATAATGGTGGAAGGGATAGCTGCTCCTGGGGACAGTCTCCAAACCTGGAATGTTTAAGGTAAAATAAGGGCATGAGTTGCTAAGCTTGTATATTCACGGCAACTGGAGACAGCATAAAGGAGTCAGGGTCTTGAGGTGCAGACAGTGATCACACAGAGGTCTGTTTTCTGTCACCGCCATATGACGGACTTACAGATTTCAAACAGCACACATTTATTATCTCACATTTCTGTTGGTCAGAGGCTCGCCGAGCTAAAAATGAAGGTGTCAGCACATCTGTGATTCTCCTGAAGGTTCTAAAGGGGAATCCATTCCCTTGCCTTTTCCAGCTTCTCGAGGCTCTTGACTCTAGGTCCCTTCTTGCATCTGAGAGCCAGCAGCATACAACTTCATCTCTGCTGACCCTCCTCGACCTGCACCCTCCAGGCTAATCTCTCCTCAGATCCTTAACCTTTATCTACAATGTCTCTGTTGCCGTGCAAGGTGATAGTCACAGGTCCCATGGATCAGGGTGTGGGCATCTCTGGAGGGGCCATTCTTCTGTCTCCCACCAGGCTTTGTGTGGTCCTGTTCACTCTAACGTTAGGACCTGGGCACCCCGTGCGGCTGCCTCCCTCGCTTTGTCTCCCAGAAACCACACAATCAGATGGCAGCTCACCTTCATGGTTTCAACTGCGGGCATCCCCACTCTCATTTCCAAAGTGAAGCTCTATCTCTGCGTACAACTTGATGGAGTCCTGGGAAGTGACTATGGTTCCTCTTAAAGAGTAAAACCACGGGAGTTAGGAGGTGGATCATCCAGGTTCTAAAGGGCTGTGTAGGTGTCAGAAGCATGGAGAACAGCCTCCATGTGGGCTGGTATCTTCTCCTGGCGTTTTTATTAGGCTATAACTAAGTGAACTGGAAAGGATGGTATATATTAAATATCTTAATCAGACAGGTTATTTCTCCTTCCCGAATGGGCAATAAAAGAGATGGCACATACAAATAAAAATAATTACAGTATGTGGTGTTTCCTTACAATGAGCAATCAAACTCACAAACCAATGACTTTCCTCTTACTGAAAAAAGTGTCTCTTCCATTCAGATCTATTAACAGCATTCACAAACCATTGTTATCTTGTCAATGGCATCTTTAATTAAAGACTCCTCTGGACCACTCTAATCATTTCACATTGTGAGCTTACATAGGCTTTAAATTTTCTTTGATTAAAATGATGGCAACTTGTATTTGTGGGTGTGTGTTTGTGGTCCAAGGGAGTGTGAGTTGGAAGAGGGGGAAGGGGCATGTTATAGGGGAGTTCTCATTTCCAAAAAGAGCAGATCATACAATGACAATGGGAAACTTCTTTTTCATTTGATTTTTTGTCACTTTGCTCTTTCTCTGTTTTTCCTCTTCCTTTTCTCATTTGTGGGGGCAATGACATTCTAGTGTAAGCTAAATAGCTTTGGGAAGAAACCACTGTGATTTGACTACAGAAAAGCACAATCTTCAGCTAAAGGTGCATTAACCCTTCTAGGCCATTAAGATGCCATTTGATAAATTGCCCCTTTTATTACACTACATGGCACTCGTAGCCCGAGAGAATTAATGTGTTTTCCAAATGGCAGTAATGTACTCCCCTTGCACGGGCAGAAAAGCCCCTTTGTTTGCTAGTCAGGAAGCACCTTTTCATAGCAGTCCTTCGCGTGTTATGGAGTTAATTAATGATGAATCTCCTCCAAGGGACAGGTCATTGCCATCAGTCCGATGCTTCCAACAAGATTTTCTAAAATTCACTGAAAGCAACAAGCGAGATTCAAATCCATGAGTGGCCCTGAACAGAAATGGGCAGAAACAATTCCTTCATTTTATCCATTACTCTCCAGGAAGTGGAGTCTGACCAAGTGGACAGGGACAAAGCTTGTTCAAGGTGATATAAGCCACCTGCCTCATGGGTCATGGATTCTGTAGCACCAGCTCACCTGGGTCCACTGTTTGGACACAGACACTCTGTCTTTAAAGTACAGACCAGAGGCCAGAATGCAATGAGAATTAGAAGTAGACACAAAGGAACTGATGCAGGGAGTCCTTGGTATCTTCACAAGGCTTTTGATTTTAGAGTGAACAGTTAGTATGTTGGCTATTGTGGAAATTGATCTTCTGAGTCTAGAATGTGATAGAAGGCCAAGGGAAGAAGCCAGAATCATGGAGAAAGAGCTAGCACATGTTCCATGGGCTCTGGAGAACTTGGTACATATGTAATTGAAACACAGATGAAAGAAAACACTAAAATGTTACATTTACATGGCACTTAGTTTGCAGGGGACTGCTCATATGAGGTCATTTAATTGTCCTGGCAAAATCCTGGAACGTGATTAATAATATTAATAAATATAAAAAGTATTTATAGAGGATAACATCAAGGCTGAGAAAAAGAAAATGCTCACAGCCATACAGTTTGTAAGTGGCAAAAGAATTGTTGGAACTCAGGTCTTCTGCTTCCCCACGCTCTTCTCATTCTACAGTGACCTTGTAGTTCTGATGATTCAGTATTTCTCATGTGATGCTAACGCCTACATCTGCACTGCTATCCTGACAAGTTATATACGTTCTCAGTTCACTCCAGTGAGCTCCTTTGCACATACATACATGCCTTTGCACATACATATTCCCTGTAGCTGGGCTGCCTCTTACTCTGTCATTCAGGATCTGCAGATTCTTACCTAGTCAGGAAGGCAAAGAAAACAAAGGCAGACATAAGACTTCGTCTTGCAGGAAGCAGGCACCACAATGTCTTCCCCAAATTCTCGCTGTAAGTCCTTCTGTGGTCAGAGGCTCTGGCCAAAAATTCATTTAAATAAGATTGTAATTTAGCTAGTGATTGTTCTTCTTGGTTATACATATTATTTTTGCCTTTTATTTATTCTTTAATCAATTTTCTTCCTCCCCACTGCCCTCTTCTGTTGTAAGTCAAAGAGCTATGTTTATTCCCTGGAAAGAAATCCAAAAGTATTCTGGGAGCAACTATTATCTCCAACTCTCAGGGGGACCTTCAGCTGGCAAATCCCTCTCTGCTAATTTATCATCAGTTCCCGAGCCAGAATTCTGGGAATTATCTTTAACTCCTTCTTCCTTCTCACCTTCATATTAACAGACACATTCTCACATACGTGGTCTCACTAAGTTTCTCCCAAAGTCTCTCTCAAAATTCCCTACTGACAGCAATGTGGAGGTCAAAAAGCAATTTTGTATGTTCACATCTAGAGAAAAGGACACAGCAGTAAAGTAACTATAATTTATGGTCCCAATCGAGATACTCTGAGGGTGAACTGGAGCACTACTCATAATTTACGCCAGGTAACATGAGGCATGTTTAGATGCGCTCATCAGGAGGTGCTAGTGTGGTGTAGACTTGAACTTGGACAGTGGAGATGAAAAAGATAATGACTCTAAAATGTAAACATGATCAAGTCTCTCAAATATTAAGCCTCATTAGTCCCTACCCTCCAGGTAAATTTCAGTTTCCCTTAGATAGCAAATAATATTTTACATGACCCAGTGCTTATTTTTTTTCAGCCTCATTTCTATCCATCTAGTTTCAAGTTTCAATATGATTATTTTTACTTCCAAAATATGAGGTGCAATTTATACCTTTGTGCCTTGGCCCATGCATATTTCCTGTAGCTGGGCTGCCTCTTACTGTCATTCATTCAGTTCCTAAGCCTTTAGAACAGGGTTCATCCCTGGTTAATATTTGCATATCTTTGTCACCACATGGATCAGATAGTGGGATCATCATTCCTTTGAGTAGCTGGGTTTGCTTTTGGCGATCCATCTATAATGGTAATAGGTGGCTGTAGTTTTCCTAGTGATTGCTAATAGTTGTGCTTAGTAGAAAAGTTCATGGCAGCAGGGTCTCCTAAAGTCATTTCATTTGATTCTATAAATTTGCAGTAAATCTGTTCAACTGTTTTAGTTTGTAGAATTTTTTGGTTCATTTATGAACTTTAATCATACATATGATTAAAAAGTAAACCCCTGCACAGTACCCATGCTCAGACATGTGTATGTACACATGCGAACCTTTTCACATACACACAGGAGGTTTTGATGCTTGGTCTGGAGACTGCACCCCTTTCATGAGCTGTCTCCATGATGCTGTGACTAGAAAGGAAGGAGAAAGAAAATGTACACCATCTCTTTCTTAATGACCCCAGCAAGGTGACAATCATTTTCTAGGATGACTGATATGCATCAATGGATTGAGTACAGATATGAGGTGCCAAAAGTACTGACAAAGGATGCTGTGACTGGATGGACCACTAAACATCGGTAGCTCCTCGTGCGTTCAGGTACTTGTGCCAACTGGTCTCCAGCTGGACTGTTTTGAGCTGGCGCTCTGAGCCTCGCTGCTTCACATGGAAGGGGTCCCCAGCAAACTTCTTGGTCTCACTCCCAGCTCCTGGCCAGGGTTCATTTTCTCTGCCTCTTTGGAATCTAGGGGCCTAGAAATTCTGGAAGAGCTATGTGTCCTTTTCTCCAGAATTTGCCCGTGTGGCTTGTCTTCTCAAAGCGTCTATCCCTTCCCATTCCCTGGCGGCATGGGACAAGTCAGCAAACATAATGAGAACACCGAGTATCAGTGTCCACTCTCTGTAGATGACCCACATTTTGTGAGTAATACTCTTGGGGCCTCTCTCTTCGGCTTTGGCAAAGGCAGAGTCAGCCGTGTTTCATATCTATACTCCTGAATTGTGATGTCTGTTTATTTCAAGTCCTAGTCTTCTTTCAACAGGGAAAAGAGGGAATGGCCTGTGAGTGGGTCGGGTTGGAGAGCAGGTAGGACCCATGCAGATGAATGAAGCAGGTCTGTGGGGCGGTGGAAACAGTCATTTTGGCTGACAAATCTCTGAAATTAGAATGTCGGGGTGCTTAGTTCTTTCTCCCCCTCCTTTTTAGAAATTACTTGTGAACTCTGCCTACTACAGGAAAACAGAAAAAGTCCACTGTCTACTCAAACACCATCCTGCTACATATACACAACATCCCTCTGCAACCCACCTCCACCAGAAAGAAACCTTACACAGGAGGGATCCATTCTTCTTGATCCCCAGTGCAGAATACATTTGGCTCTTCATGGTCATTGACTGAACCGAGCTCGTAATAATTGTAAAAAACAAACCCAGAAAGCCACAACTTTTCCATTGTTTTCACCTGAGCTGGAAAATGGCTTAAGACAGAAAGAACCTAAAGGGCAAATCCCCTAAGATGGAAAAGGCAAAGAGATGCAAATCAACCCAGAAGGTTTTAGCCAGGTTTTCTCTCCCAGGGCAATGTCACCCCTTGTCAGCTCAGGGCCAAAGGCAGGGTTTCTACAGGGGGGCTCAAAATGCAAGGTTTTAACTACACTAATTTCAGTTACTTATCTTCTTGAAAATCAGCCCTCAGGGGCCCCGGAAAAAATGAGTGCCGCAGTTTCCTATTGGCCTGGGAAGTGGAGTTTTAGAATGGCCTCCAATGTCTGTTTTGACATACAGAATAAACTACAGAGTCACTTAATTAAAACTCCACCTTAACTAGCAGAATACCTTTGTCCATGTTGATGTGTGTGCGTCTGTTTTCTCTTTAAGATCATCTAGAAATTGGGGCCTCCAGAACAGGCTAAGGACTTTTCAGAGGGCTTTGTCATCTGTTAGGCATGGTACATGAGGGCGTGTGTAAATATGTATGTGCCTGTATGTGGGGAAACCCACAAGAAGCTCTGCTACAGGAGTAGCCCTATGCTGTTTAACTGCGAGCCCGTTACTGGGGAAGAAATTCTGTCTTCTCTCTTCATTACCCAGAGCTGTTTTTATTTGTGTCTGTCGTCTTATATTTGGTCTTTTTTCATGCTTTGCTATTAAAACAAGTGTACCCTAAACAAAAAAAAATGTTTTTTGACACTGCCATCTCTACTTTCCCAATCCTCACCCCCAAGATATACACACTGGGCAGACCTTACCATTTAACAGCAAACAAAACAGAAGAGATCATGCAGTCGAAGTATTTCATCTGGGCTGAGCCCGCATTGCAAAATATGTGTCCTTTTGTAAATTCTTCAGTAAGATTACTTATATTTCCAATTTTAGTCTAAGCATTTGGTCAGGAATATCCACATGACAGTGTAATTGGAAAAAGAAATGAATGTTTGCTTTTGGTTTCATTTTATTGCTTCTCAGAAGAAAGCTCCATATAATAATTTTCTGGTCCAGTTCTCTACTCTCCAACTATGGGGAGGGAGGCAGGGTGGAAGGAGAACTGGGGAGGGGTAGTGAAAAGGGAGCGACATGGTATCGTATTCTTCTTATAATATATGTGGGAAGATTCTGATAGTTTTTAATCCCCTTATTTATAATTCTTAGTTTAATTTTATAAAAAAAATATCAAATTTTGGTTAAATTAAAAAAGGTGCATTTTTTTTCTCCCCAAAGCTCAAGAGTTTAAAAAAAAAAACATACACAAGGTCTTTCAAATTAAAGTTTGGGGAAAGAGACAGCTGTTTTGGAGAATGAGTATTTTCGGTTTCTTTTTCTCCAAAGGGACTTGTAATAAAAAGGTCCTATGTCTGGCATTTTGTCAGCTAATTAAACACCTGATCCAGGAGGGGCCCAAAGGCTTCCCATCACCTTTCAGGGAGGAGACTCTAGTTTAGAAGTTGTGAGGGAGTAAAGGATGTACCTCCATTCTGTCTGTAGCAAGTCCTGGGTACAGCCGGAAGATAGCTGCTTAAGGTAATATGTTGGCATTAGAGTGACTTCAAAGCTTGACACATGTCTGGAGTTTCCCTCATAAATAGTCTTCCTTCCCCAACTACCAGTCTAAATGATGTAGACACCGGAAAATACATCCTGAGTCTGGAAATCACTGAGTTACAGTCTCTATGCCTTTCTTTGGCTAATTTCTACTCGTCTTTGAAGACTCAGCTGAAGTGACATCTCTAGGAAGTCACCCTCCCCATGTCTAAGGTGGATTAAGACCCCTGCTCTATTTTTCATTGCTTTCTATGAAATCATCTATTGCAGTAGTAATCATAAAGAATAGCTATCATAATAGAACAGTCATCATTTTCATCCCATTCTCTGTTTGTGGCAGATAATATTTCCATTTTATGCATATGTCCATTCTCTCCTCAAGAAACTCACCTCTCATCACGTCTTACTGCACTTAAGATTAATACACCTAATTCTGGCATGCCCTGGTGGCCTAGCAGGCTAAATCAGGTATAGTTCACATATATTCTAGGTTCCTGGTTCAAGACTTGGGGTTGGGAAGACAACCAATGATAAACAACTGAATAAAATAAAGTGTTTCTTCTCTGCTCTCTTCCTGCCTGCCTGCCTACTTGCCTTCATTCCCGCCTGCACTGTTCCATGTATCTATACACACACATTTATGATTCTGCCTTAAGTTTGGTAGTGTAATGTAGTCTAAAAATAAATTACTAGTCCGATATCTTTTTTTGCTGCCCAGTTGTGCCACAAACGAAGGCAAAGCTACTAAATTATCTGTCTTAATTTTCAAGGTAATAATTGTTTACCAGGCAGGGTGGATGTGAAGACTAGAGAATATACAGTAGGCAGAATGCTTTGTCACATGTAAACGTGTTGATTAGGTTCTCTTATTTTATCGTTTTATCACTGTATCATGCAATCCCACCCTATCCCCTTAAGGTAGGTACCTATCATTGGTTTTCAGAAGAGAACAGTCAGGAAGAGCTCCATTAATTTACAAAAGAACACTTCAACAGTGGTAATGAAGCTAAAATCTGAAACCAAGGTCTCTGATGCCCAAGTTCATACACTTAAACACTGAACTCAAATGTTTCCTACTGTCATGGCTGCTAAGACTCAGACCTAGAGAACTGTTTCCAGCCTTTCTTCTCTCTATTCTGTAATATAACAACAATCTCCTCCCATAGTCTGCTAGCAAATGCTCAACTTGATCCTCCCTTCCTGCCTTGCCTAATTCTCAGTGCTCTTACAGAGCTATTCCAGAGGATGCTTCTTCACAGGATTTGGAATGCAACCTCAAAAGTTGTTTCCTTAAAGTCTCCCGCACTAAGGAGAAGTGACACATCATTTAGTTGTGGATTTGGAGCGCTGAATTTGAGTCAGATAACCTGAGATCGAATTCCAGATCATTCACTAAGTAACTTGCCTTCAGAAAGCAGCTTTGTTTCTGGGAATCACTGTTTTCTTAGATTTTTTTTTCTTATCTTCAAAATTGGTAAAAATCCTCATTTAAACATTACTGTGGAGATTGTGAGTCAATGAGAACACATTGTAAATTACACTGAAATGGAGGTAATTATTACTTTTCCAAGGATGCCAAGTCCCCTTCCAGCAAATCAACTAACATGCGTGTGCATACATATGTGTATATGTGAGTATGTATACGTGTGTATATGTACACACATATTTATATATGCATACACACATATACAAATGAACAGAGCTAATTTCCTGAGCATTATAATCTATCAAAGATCCAGACTTCTGGAGGAGTTTGGAAAGATTCATTGAGTCGGCTGTTCAAGTCTGAAAGTATAGACAGCATGCATATTGAGGAAGGAAAGTGACATCATTCCACTTTCCATTAAGTGCAGTGTCTTTGTAGAGGTTTTCCAAGAATGTAAGCAAGCTCTCCCAGAGGAGACAGGTACATATAATTCAGAAAATTAACAACCTCTCTCAAAACTTACCACCTGAGACTGTTTGAAAGCAATGAGTTGTATTCAAGTTGTTTAAATGTGAATCATTCCACACAGCCCTGCCCTGGGAATCTGGCACAGACTTTGCAACCATGATATCAGTTATAGTTCCACTAAATCATCACCCTGCCACATCAAGGATGGAACTCAGAAAGGAACAACAGAATATATCATCCACAGGAAAATGGAAAAGACTTTACACAGAACATACAGATGTTGTTTGGAAGATTCCGCTGTAATTCCCTGTATGTGGAGATGAAGGGAAATCAGAAAATCCAGTCTCACAGGAATGAATGAAAAGGGAATGAACTGTGATGGTTTTAGAGGGAGTGGTGAAAGAAACAGAACAGCATTGTTCCAGCTCTCTGGACATTGAGGAAGATAGGTCTTGTTCTGAACATCTGTTCAGCATGACAGACGGTCACCACAAGAAGAAAGTAGGCTTCAAGGGACATGACCAGGACAAGAGGATGCTAAACAGGTACATAAATGGCTTCCTCCTGATGAATTGCAGGATTAAAAGCTGATGAACTCAGATCTTAGGCTGCCTCCTGGTAGGGATGGAAAAAATTCTCCTGCTCTTAAAAAGAAAGAAAAAGAAACAGAAAGGCATTTGCTTTTTTCAGTGTTTGGTAAGTAGTCTACAGCTACTCAAAAGGGAGTGAGGATGATTAAGCAAGCTAAATGGCTTATAGTCCAGAGGTTGGTCATTTCCTTAAGGGAGAGAAACATCTGGGAAGGTCTCAGCAACCTGACTAGGAATGTATGCTTCCTACAATTTAATTTTCTCCTTTTAATAGTTGTGAAGTTCCTATTTCCATTTGCTTTCCTAGACAGTAATAATGAACTTCCTCCTTAGACACAGATGGATAAACAAATTGGTCAACACGGAATTTACAAAGCCAGGGGTGTTTCAAGGGGTGACCTCATTAAGTCAGATTTGTTTCTCAACGTCTGTGAAGTCTGATGAAATTGCTGGTATTTCTCCCTCTGGTATGACAGTTGCTGGATGTCCCAAGTGCTATTTCTCATATTTTTTGAGCCATTTTTTTTTAAGTCCTTGTATGTTTGATGCCTTTTGACTTTGACCTCCTAAGAAGTAGCTTCTAGTAAGAGATAGGGATTGAGGTGAATTATAAATTAGTTGCCTTTGAAATATGAACTCGCCCTGGGTTGGCTCTCACATAATAATGTGAGAAACACTAGAAATGGGTGTGAGAGAACAGAGCTGAACATAGACTCTGAGGGGATCAAGAAGGGAGTAGGAGGCAGAGGTGGGAGTTCTTAGCAGGGTGTGATTCAGCAAGGCTCAGTTGATACTGCGTCCTAATCTCTGTTTGCAAGATGATGTTTACAAGCATTTGTGTAATTGATCATGCCCTCAATCTCAAACAGACATGGTTTCTTATATTGGGTGTAGACAATGAAAGGGATTAAAAAAAAGAAGTGACTCCCATGCAGAAAACTCCATTTAGGTCTGCTGACCTGAGACTTTGAGTAAATGCTGCACACCTGTCTGAGCCTCAGTTTCTTCCCTTTGCCAAGTCAAGACATTTAGATACCAGCACATCGGACACATACGTAACAGATTTAGCACTACAGAACTCAGGACATAACTGAGAGTCTGACATAGTGCACCCAGCCAGACAACAGGAATGCCCTTAGAGCCCCAGCAACACCCACGAGCAGAGACTTTCCTTCTTTTCCTCTCAAGCCCCAGAGAACAGAAAGTTAAAACCACTGGGCACTAACATATCCTTTTATGGAGACAGCGAACAGATTCAAACCATCTGTTTCTCTGGCTGTTTTCCCTTTCTGTGTTTTTCCTTCATGTGTTCTTTGCTAACAACAAAAAATCTATTCTAAAATAACCAAGATGTTATGACTGAAAATGCCAGAGGTATATATCCAGTTTATGAGAGAAATTACTTTCTAAAGAGGAGTTAGGTTTATCTTGTGTGGCAGAAGGCGGCATTTCCACAAATATTGTAGTTGCGCTAAGAAAATAAGCAACCACTTTCATTAAAAGACTATACGACAAGATTTGTATTTGTTCATGTAATTGAATTTAATGCTGCTGAAATTTGTCAGACCTGAACACTAGTGAATTGTGGACTGCATTTTCACACTGAGGAAATGAGTCTAAGAAATTGTTGCTCAATTTACAGCTGGTCTTCTGCTGAATTTAAAAGGTCACAGGTCAATCATTCTCTGCATTTGCATAATATTTAGCGCCTAAGAGTGCCTCCTGGGAATTTTTTTTTTTTAAATTTTGAGAAGAATGTGAGTTAGTCAGTGTTTATGGAGAAGCCTGGCTTATGACTTGTCTACTGATTCACTGTTGGGGTGTGTCTGTGTTGTTAAGATGGTGAATTCATTTTTATTTCAGTACTTGACAAGGGTCCTCATAGAATTAAAAACTTCTAGTATTCAAAAATGGGTTTCTACAAGTGTTGTTCTCTGTGCTGTAGATATCAGTGATGTAGGCTGGTTACATAAAAATGTGGACCTGGGCATATTTTCATTCTAGCAGTAGTTTTGCAACTGGCTTTTCCCTCGAGTTTGTCTAGTAGCTCACTATCTCACCTTTATGTCAGATCATCTTAGTAACTTCAAACTTTCTGGAGATCATTGCATATTTACGTTTTCATTAATATGCCATCCTTCTGTCTCACCTGGGTTCCCCTTGGTTGATGGACATATAAATCTCCCAAGAATTCTCCTCCGGGATGGCGCCATGTGGTATGAGTAAACTTACTCCTAAGACAGAAAAAGGCAAGAAGTTATTTGTAGATTTTTCCAGTTATCTTGATGTACCTCAGCCAACCACCTTACTGATGCTCACAAAAAAGAATCTTACAGCAATTTATGAAACTCCCATCCTTGGAAAGTTTATGAAGTCCAAGATAATGACTAGGAAAACATTGTTTTCGAAGAGTACCATAAAAAGGGACATATTTTTCTATTGTTCACTCAATTTATTTTTTTTAAAGCCATTTTACTATTTTTTCATTATCTTAAGAGACTGAGTGTTCTAAGACCTGTTCTATCAAATATATCTGAGAGTATAAGAGTATATCAATATTTTTGTGAATCTACCCAATGTTTTTAATTGTGCTTCTCCATCTTGTCTGTTTCCTGAAAAAGTGTGTGGGACCCTGGGGAAGCCATCTGACACTTCCCTAGAGCCTGGTATGAAGTCATCACATAGATTGTGCATCTAGAAGCAAATTTATGGAGTACTCAATGGACCGTTGCATTTTGTCAAGGAAAGTGGAGAAAGAAAAAACTTTGATAAGTGTAGCAGTCTTACAGGTTGTTGAATAATCACTATTTAACCTTTCATTTGCAATCAGAAGCTAGAAAGGGTTAAAGGCGACTTAACCATCTTCATCTCTATGTCAAATTGAAAAAATCCAACTTAGTAGCCTAACTTCAGTAAAACCACAGGACACAGGGAGCTAAGACACACTGCACTGCATTTGAAATGTTCTTCCCCCTGCCCCCTCTTTTGAATTCTGTGAAGTAAATATTTCACCCAGGCCAAGAGAGAAGAAGAGTCTAGAGAGAGCAGAGACTCTCTTTAATGTGGTTTCTTGTTTACAAAAAGAAATAAAACAGACACAGTAATATCTGTATCAGATACACTCTTAGGCCATCCTCCTATTCTTTGAATAATGCAGCTTTCCCCTTTCTCCTTTCATTAGAGCTAACATAATCACACAGAAAGCTTTCAGGTTGTTCACGATAATTTAAATCCAGAGATGGTAGGCTTTACTGATACCTTGTTATGTACCTGTTAGCTGCTATGGAATCAAAGAACGCAAGACTCATTGCAAAATAAGTTATTTGTGATTCACATTTATGAGTGTTATTCAGTAACATGCTGGTTATCATCAGTATCTTTCACTCACACTAAGAAAGAGGCACATTGAAATCTTGCTTACAGCTTTTCAGCAAGGGTACCCATTTATATTCCAGACTTTAATGTCAATAGTACGAGAACAGTAATTGCCATACTTTAGGTGTGTCTGATCAGACTCCTTTCATTTTCTATTCATCCTTAAATACTGATGCCAAATGAAGTGGCCTCCATTATATCCTTTCCTGCTGTTGAGTGGAAGTTGTAATACATAGGATTTTCAGTGTGTGTGGACGCCAACCTGAATGCACACCCTAGACACTTTCCATTCTCTCTTAGCTTGACAGAGCACTTTCTCACTTTGAGACAATTAGGCCATTGTAACAACAGATATTCATTCATCTTTAGATATTTTAACCCATATTATTGTGCTCCCTTTTTCCTTTCCAGTATTTTCCCCCTTAACTAAGGTATAATTCACATGCAACAAAATGTACCCATTTTAAGTGTATAGAGTGCACTTTTGGCAAATGTATACTCCCATGTGACCACCTTCACAATCAAGATGCAGAACATTTCCACTGTCACAAAGGTTCCCTATGCCTTTTAGAAGTCAATTGCTTGATTGATTCCCAACTAAAATAATCAGTTATTTGCTTTTGATATTTGACTAATTTATCTTTTCTAAATTCTGAAATAAAATCACATAGCACATTAAAAGAACCAGCAATGCCATATTACATCAATAGTATGTAGTACAATGCCTGGCACAAAATAGGTGCTCAAAAAGCAAGTCAGGAATAATGACTATATGAACTAATAGGATTAAAAATTGTTAGTTAAATAAAAGCAAGGCTCTGAGATATCCGTTGTAGATCATCAAGCCCTCATGGTAAACTCTCAGATCAAATCAGAGAGTGTGTGTGCGTGCGCATGTGTATGTGCATGTGTGTGTGTATGTATATATGTGTGTATGCGGACTTTTGAAAAAGGGCTGTTTATAGAGTAAATTACATCTCATTCTTTTCAAGTTAGCTTAATTCCCGTGTGTAGATTGAAACATTAGTCATAATATCCCTAAATTCAATCTGAATCTACAAGATCACTGGAGCTTTAAACTATTTCATCTTTCCTTAAGTCAGAAATTGTACCTTTATCTTTCAAACATGGTTCCTTCCTCTCACACACACACCAAATTGTACGTGTAGACAGAAGATAGTCAAACATAGAGGCAAGGGTCATGGTGGGTGTGGCAGTGTTGGCGGCAGGTTATATTTCAAGAAGAATGAAAGGTACTGTGGGAAACCTTTCTGCTGTGGTCCCCTAAAGAAGTATCCATTTTCAATGTGTCATTCACTAGTTATTTCTGATTAAAGAAAAATATACTCCCTTCCAAACCCCACCTGCTACCCAGATAGCCTTTTTTTGACAAAACACCTGTCTGAGTTTCTTGTTCCATATTGTGCATAACAAATGATTTCACCCAGCCTTTTTGAGAAATCATTATCAGGCACCATACAACAATTTAGGATGGATGGCATTAGAGAAATCTAATTTCTATGCCTGCTTCTTTACACTTTAGCTCCCTTGGGCACATTTTCATTTATGTTCTGCAGAAAACAAAGCATATGTTTCAATTCCTCACAACTTATTTTTCATCAAACTCATTCCTAGTGAACAGCCTTAATCCTGTCCAGAGCTTCTTGTTAGAGGCTTTGAAAATGTCCCTTCATGAAGGAACCATTTAGGAATCACAGGCAGGGCTATCAGAACTTCCAGTTGTCAACTCAAGTGATTTTTGAGTCAGAATGCAAGAGAAAGAAACATCTGTGTTTCATTATGATTTGATTTAACTTTCTTGGGTGAACATTAAACAAGCATAGCCAATGAATGAGTTGATCTTGGCATTCTCTCCACACTTGTGTAAGCACACACACACACATATACAAATGAGGCTGGGAAGAGGGAAGAAGTGTTGGCCAACTGTGTCAGCTAGTAACTATCGAGAGCCTCCTATGTGCCAAGTAAAAGGGAAAGTGGAGAGAGGAAAAACGCACAAAAACTCAGTATGCAGCCTTACATGAATGTACCTGTTTTGTTTGAAAAGGGCACAGTTTGCATCTTTTGCTGCTTTTTCCATAACCCACACTTCCAATTTACAGATTTTGACAAGTAGAGTACTTGGTAAGAACTGACTCATCCCACATGATGTCTCCTCTCTCCTGTTAGTTATCATCAGGGAGGTTGACATCACACAGTGACATTCAGTGACACTCATGCATATTTAAACAAAGATCCTTATCATGTCATAAATCACTGACCAAACAAGATTTCAAGAATCAAAAATTCAGAAAAGAAAATCATTACTAGGACTTCTTTTCAGGCCTATTTTCCTAAAATGAAGTGTTTAAGGAAGTGACTGACATCAGAGAATAAGATCCCATTCATTAACTTGAAACGAATTACAGCCTCACATCACCAAGCTACTGGAAGTTTGGTTAGCTGGCATGGTCGTCGGACTAGTCCTAGTACAGATTTCATTTTACAGGATAAAATGTGGAATTTAGAGAAGTTGTTTAACTCTGCTCTAGAGAAAAATCTGTCAAGGTCCTCATGGCCCTGACTCAATGCTGATCTGTTTAATAACACTTGCAGATGGAGTGCTCTTTTTCCTCTCAGTGCCAATAGCCATGATTTCAGAACACCTAATTCTTTTTACTTAGAAATCAGAGGAGAGGTTGCCCTCTTCTACCATTCAGTTAGGTCTCAGATGGCAACTCTGAAGACTAGTCCACAGACAGAATGTCATTTTTAAAGGTTTCTGGGCTGTGCCCCTTTGGAATTCTTGTCAAAATATCAACTAAAGCTATATTCCTACCATAAGGGGAAAAAAAATAAACTTGATAATGCATTGAACTTGTGATACAGACCTAGAAGACTATTGGATAGCTCTATAATGAACCTTTATATTGCTCATCATAAAGTAACATGATAGCTGGGCCCATGAACACTGATGTTGTTTATTTGTTTATTAGGTCAGTTATTGAAGAAGTTCCATCTGAATGTCACTTTACTAAATGATCTCCTAGTGCATCAACCAAGCTCGACTGTAAACATGGTATTTGTCAGTGCTGTCAAAAAATGTTTTTAGTGCTTCCTGATTGTGTTCTAGGGAATTTATTGCAAAGGGGCTAAAACTCTAGGGACCCCTACAGCTCTGGAGCAAACATTAGCGATCAAGTCTGATACGGTAGCAAGGGGAAAGTTTGATCGGTGCTGGGGCGAAGATTGCAAAATCTAATTTGGCATGGCTCCTGGCTTCCTATGTAAATCAAACAGATTGATAGAACCACACACAGTTTGTAGCTCTGACAAGAGGACGGTCAGCAAAAATGAACCTGACCAAACATAACGGTTTAAAGAGAAAATGCTTAAGCACACTGGGAGAAACACACACACTTATCACCCACCTGTATTTGGCATTACTAAGCGCCCTCCTAAATGTCCGAAGACACCAGTTGTTCTCAGTTCTGTCCTGGTAGGGAGTGATGACAGATTCTGGATGTAGGGCATTTTATTTCTGGGGTGCATTGTGCTAAAGCTGCGGTTGTTTCCGTGGGGAAAAGTCCCAGAATGATTCTTGCCATGGTACTCTGCTCTCTCAGACACTCCCAGAGAAACCATGAATGAGCTCTGGACTTTGACTTTGATATCCGACAAAGGGTTGAAGAGTGAGGACTCTGTCATGAGTTCCTTGTCCAGTGGATCCTGGAGACAGATGGGCCCACTGTATGTTCGGCTCACAGTCAGGTCTGGTTGCATGGAGGAATTCAGGAGCAGGGAGTTACCTGGTAAACAAATATGGATCTGTCACTCAGAAACAAAAAAGTGCCTTTTCTACCTGGCTCTTCTAAATATACAACCACCAGTGTGCTTACCCGCTGCTCCAATTAGAACCTGTGCTTCAGCCCACCTGAGTATCTAGAACAGCTCTGCTAGGCTGGTCATTAGTGACCAGAGCCTTGGAATTGGGAGTTCTGTCTTTGGCCATCAGTTCTTTGAGTGCCGATGACCCAAATCATTGACTTTCTAAGAGTTTTTTGCATGCTTTCTTTTCAAAACAAGTATTTCTGGCACTCTATCAGGTAACTCACCCAGGTATTCTTGTTCATGTGATTATTTTAACTGGCAAAAATTTTTTTTTTTTTTTTCAAAAAAGGAAGAAAGATGTTTTGCAATGCAGTTTTGAGCAAAAATAACATCTGTTCCTTTTAAATGGCCAGAGACGACACAGCATGGTGACTAGGTAGTGATGTTTATAACCAAGCTGCGTGGGAGCCAGCACATCTCACGTGGAATTCTGGGCAGTTTCTGGAGCAGAGGGAAGAAATAATGTCTCTTCCGAGCCAAAGGGTCAGGGGAACTCACAAAGCGCTCCGTGTCTGAGCAGCCAATTTGCTCTAATAACGCATACGTCAGTCTGCTAGGAAAGGAGGCTCCACCGGGGACAGCGAGAGTCTCAGATTCTACGTGGGGAGCAGCTTAGCCTGGCTTCCTTTCTGTCTCAGAACAGAGGAAAAAAGCAATCTTTATGAAAACACGAGACATTAGACTCTCTCATCTTTGGCGGTTTACCAGCTGTTTCTAAGCCATATATTAAAAAGAAGTGCTGTGATATTTTCTTATGATGAAGTAATCTCATTTATTAGTAAATAGCAAAATAACCCTCAGTCCCAAACCTCCCACCCATATCAGTCCGTCAATGTGACATTTCACATGGAAACTCAAACCATATTAAACAGTTTCCCTTGGGGGCCTGACAAAATGTTTCCAGTGTGATATTTTTGAAAATGTTGCGATTCAAGGACATGCTATATTAGCCTCTATTGTTTTTCCATTTTCATAATTTGTGGCAATGCCAGAAGGAAATCTCTAACCCTGACTTCTCCTGACTCTTGTTCTAATGCTCAAAGAATCTCATAAATTAGAGGTGGAGATTTGGAGCGTGATGAAATAATCTTGAACGTGTAAAGGCTTCTGGATGATGATTTTCTTTTTCATGCCTCAGGCTCTTGTGCCAAGACACAGGCATGATGAAGGTACTGTGCTCTTCAAAATATATGTACTGAAATCTACATGAAATCTACAGGTATCAATCTTCTGTTAGTCATGGTCTCCCGGGAGGAAGAAGTGCAACTTAAGCACTCTCTTATCTGAAGAATTTGGAACCACAGTTTCCACCCAAACTTGAAAAATCCTACCCGAGTCCCATGGCCAGCTCATCTCAAGCTCCCACCTTCTGAATTTTAATTTTTGGCTACTCTTCAAAGACCTCTCGCTTACTTGAATCCAAGAAAGTGAAAATATCGGTACACTGGAAAGAGTCTGCATTGAAGAAAGTTATCTGCTAACTTGAAGTTTGATCAGGGAAAATCACCCCACTCCTCGCCCTTTTCTATTTGGAAAGCTTGTTAAAGTTCTGGATCTACTCTCAGGGTAACATTCTGTTTCAAAGCTTCCCTGTAAAATCTTCCCGGGGCACCAGATACATGTGCTCAGGAAGGGATTTTTCTAAGACAGTGCAGGTGAAACCTGTATGGCCTTCAATGCAAGGGGTAGCATCACCATGAATACATCATGAGGCAACATTGGAAAAAAATTTTTACTTAGATCATTAGTTTTGTGAGACTCTTGGTCAAATATTGGAGAATAAAATGGTTTAAGAGGTTTGGAAAGGTAACATTTTACTTAAGACATTCACAATCCACATAAGCTCTGAGAAGTCCTGCAGACAAGAGATGTGTTTAAGCCTATGCAAGTCAGGGTTCACCAAATACTGAGTCCGGACAAACACCCTTTTCCCCTGCTGCCTGTGTTCTATGGAATACTGGCACCTGTGCAGAGGCAAGAGAGAATGACCAGTTTCTAGGATGATATTCTTTACATTTATTGGGTACCTGTCATAAAAAGCACAGGGCTTATAATATGTTATTCCAAGTAATTTCATTCTCGTAAGAAGTCTTTGAGGTGGATGCTAGTATCCCCAATAATGGCTGTAAAATGGAGACTTCAGGAGAATAATGGATTAAGTAGGTCATATAGCAATTTTGGAACAAAATTTGACTTCAAAATTTGACTGGGGATTGTGCACAAAACTCTCTCACCCTTCTACATCTCTATTTTCTTTGTTTTCAAGCAGCATGGTTTTAGGTGTTGATATTACTTGATGAGAATATATTTCTAGTTTCTTAGGTAGTATAAAGATCAGTTCTTCATTGAACTTATTTCTAAGTAAATCATAGATACAAAACTATACAGCCAAATAAAAGGGATATGTCCCTCATCAAAGGCTCGGCAGACTCAGAGCTGAAACTTTGATGCTGAGAAGTGAGTGGTAAGCAGCAAAGAATTTGGTTTCCCCTGGATGTGTCCCAATTTCCAGCGCACATGGTTTCTACTTCCACACCTTGTCTCGACTCAATCACTGCCAAGCAGCGAGACTTCTTGTCCTATGCTATGGTGCAATTGACATGCAATAAACAGAGATTAAGGTGACAATATTGACTAGGTCAAGGGAGAAAACTTCATCCTCTTGAGACAGTTTCATTTTTTTTCCCTAAAATAAAAGCTGTGTATGTCTCATTCCCATCTCACAATCAGGAATAGATTTGGTTCATATAAGAGAATTAAATGACTCTCTGTTTTGAAAATGAGTATTGCTATAGTTTGACATGATATATTTTCCTTCTCTCACCGCAAAAGATTGCTTCGACTTGTCCACAGCTGAGAGTCATTTAGGCTGTGAATTTCATTTTTTCCCTGGCTCCCTCACTCATCATGTAGCCTCCAAATTCCTTTTACTTATTTAAAATAGAAGTAACAAAAATAACTCCACCTCATAAATAATATAAGCATGCCCAGGAGGTTGTGGTCTCACAATTGGCCCTCCGCCTTGAATGATTAGTATTTTAGTTAGCAAAATTGAATATACATCCTCAAAGCAGGCTTGTTAAAATAGGATGTTGGATAATCTGTGATAAAATAACTGAAGTTCACTGTATATCAAAAATGGAAATGCCTTGTTTAAAATGTTAATGGTGAGTGGAGATCCATTTGTTCTCACTACTAGTAGCCAAGGATTTAAGCAGACCCCTCCTCGGAGTCTGTTTTCCTAATGTGAAGACACTTCAGCAGCGGCTCCCAGTGCCAAGAGCTACTTTCACACAGGGCCCACGAGTCCTGGGGGTCCTGTGTGAGTGTAGTCGGTGGCCTGAGGATGAGGTGCTGGGGAGACCTGCGCCGCTGACCTTGGCGGACTGTTTTGAAGTTGAAGGTCTGGAAGCCACCTGTCAATGCAGAAGAGTCAATGACATCCACGCCATAGTCGCTCTGGCTCCGTCTATAAAGGGTGACACCAATGACCAGGACAGCAACAGCCACGACCGCAGCGCCCAAGCCTGAGTACAGAGCAATGTCGCTGGCATTCTCAATGCCTGAAAGACACAAGAGAAGTCCTAAATGGCCACCCTGGCATACAAAATGAAATGCTATTTGACTTTCAGAACTACTGCTCAGAGAAAGTGAGATATATGTGTATATATATATACACACAGACACATAACTAGCTACAGATGTACACCCTTTCACACAATAATCATTTTCTGAAATACCTTTTATACAGCAAAGGGACATTAGTCAAAATTCTTAACTGCATTAAGGTAGCTTACCACGTAACTGAATCTTGAAGAGAATCAATTTGGTAATATATATAAATATATATGCACATATATAGTCTCTTTCAAACACAAACAAATCCTTAAATTTCTTGCTTTAGGAAGTCATATTTACCTGCAAAGTCTATTTTTATGTTTATTTGAGGGAGGACATGAAATCCACATACAATGATAAAATATGGGGAAATTCCTCCTCTTCTATATGACCTGGGCACATGCATTTACAGAGAGTAGCCTAAAAAACCTAACACATGGACTATGAGTCAAGGGACAGAAGACCAGAAATCATAAATAGGAATTTCAGTTTTTGACACACATTCAGTTCAAGAGAACATTGACACATCTGCTCAGAGTATACATAGTAATTATGAGAAACTTTCTGTTGGGAATTGGAGGTCTTTGTCCTAGATGCTCTTTCTTAGGTTCCAGCACCAATTAAATACTAGAGTCTAACACTTTTTTTGTAGAAGAGGACTGGTTTCTAAGAGGGCACATGCCGTTTCTCCCATACCTCTCCTACTCCATCCTATTGCGTGCAGGGGGCAAAGCAAAAATAAAAGCGTTAGTTTGAATTTAGAATGGGGTGTCTCCCCATTCCCCCAGATACGTTGTAGCTGCTTTCCAACTCGTGTACTAGATGTACATGGATTGTGGTTCATTCCTGAAGATATTCAAAATGGCTACTGCATTTCAGCATGAGATTTATCTAAGACATGTAATCTTAACATAGATGCAATTTTGGAAAGTATGCAGAAATGGTGGTGGCCAGCAATAAATATAATGAATTTCCCAAACAGATTAGGTGGGAAGTACACTTAGTAGGTCCAAAAGTAATTATAGAAGCTCTCCGACTTACAGTGGTTAAACTTACATTTTTTTTTTTTTTTGACTTTCCTATGGAGCAAACATGACAATGAATTCAGTAGAGACAGAACTTTGAATTTTGCATTAAGGCATTCTGTTTTTCATTTTCAAAATAGTTTTTAATACGTACATGAGAGAGTCCACACTTTATTATAAAATACACTTTGTGTCCGATAATTTTGCTCAACTGTAGGCTAATTTAACTCTTCTGAGTATGTTTAAGGTAGGCTAAGGTAAGCTATGGTATTCTTTAGGTTAGATGTATTACGTTTTTGACTTATGACATTTTCAACTTATGACAGGCTTATTGGAAAATAATCCTATCTTAAGTTGAGGAAGATATGTAGTATGTCAGCCTCTGCTGGGCTTACAGGGTAAAATAAAGCCATCATATATTTACCTTGTAATTGTACAGTGCTTTCTATGCATCCATGCACCCTAATATGGTACTTAGGTTATCAAATGAGTAATACTAACCACGCAAGTAGAGTGAATTTATTTTCAACAAAATTAGTGGACTGTAAAATAAGGTGCTACCATATTAAACAGTGAACAAGGAAATCAAGCAGAACCAGTTCAATAATTGGGGAGTAAACACATAAAAATAACTTGCCAGGGAGAACACAACCATCCAAAGCAACGGGGCCTGGACAGTCAGGGGATTATCAGCCACTTTAAAAACCACGATGGCCACAGGAGGTGTTGAGAAACAGGATGTGATTGAGGCTTTCATTTCACCTTCATGGTGGTGAGACAGGGATGAGGCAGTGGTCATCTCTGACACCCAGAACCCTGAAGGATGATGGATGCAACCCCAAAGCTCTAATGGTCATATGGGGGAATGAGGAGGGCGCTTACCTTCCCCTTGATGCTTTTACCCTCCCTCTAACACTTAATTTGATGGGAGGGAATCATTATCCTCATAGCAGAGAGAGGACACAGAACACACCAGATGCAGCAAGTCAGGGCACCAAGAGCAGTGAGAGAATCTGAGACTGAAACCAATTAGCCCTTACCCGCTTCCCTCCAGTTCCTTGGGCACTGCTGACTGATGACACTAGCATCTTAAAAGGTATATCTGGGGAGAACACACCTGCTCAGCAACCGTGCACATGCAGAGAGGCAGCCTGGCCGAGTACCAGCTACAGCTGCTTTGTTGCTGACTTGGCAAAGTAGGCACTAAGACACCCTTCGCTCCCCAGAAGGCCCAAGAACCAGAAGGGTGACCAGGGCAAAATGCTTCTGTTAAAATGCATGCCACTGAACATGAACACGCTGGGAGAAAACTGAGGAGCAGTTCTTTGTTCCTCTGCATTCCCTCTGCTCCTTGATGATTCTCTCTTACAACCCAGGTAACCAGAAGTCTCATGTTCCTTCCAAGGACAAGTGCTGTTTTTAGAAAAGCATTCTATATATGCTTTCAGATGGAAGTTTAAAAGTTTGGTATGGTTTCATGTGTTTTCTAGCAATATTTGCAGAATTTACTTAAGTCAAGAGTGAAATACTGAATTGCAGAATTTAAAAAAGTGAGTACAGGGACTTTGGGTATAGGATGGGGAAAGAAGGGAGGGATAGCTATCTGAGAAATGCGACATCCTTATATGGTTGACCTTGGCCTTAGGTGGCACAGGCTGATCTAAAAGCCAGAAGTTAAAGGACTCCCACAAAAGGATAAGCCATGTACTATTTATTTTACCAGAACAATCTGTCCTGGGAATTAGAAAGTTTGAGACCTAATCATTTCATTGATTGAATAAAGATTTGTAGAGACCCACCCCAAGGCAACAGAAATGTGGATGCATGGATGAAATATTACATGGTCCATATTCTCAGTTGTTCTTTGTCTAAATGTGGCAAAAGACAAGCTGTGAGCAGAGCTTGGCATTCCAGGTTCGATTACAGAGGTAGACACATGTACTCAAAGCCACACGTGAAGATACCAAGATATTTAAGCAAATATCCTTACCCACAGCTCAAATTCTTCTAAAGTTGGGTCGCTATGGTTCCTTTTTCTTCCTCTTCTTTCTTCATTCTCTTCTCTCTGCCTGCTTTTACTTCATCATCTCATTCTTTTTCCTCTCCCCTCCTCTTCCCCTCATCATTTTCTAATCTTTCCTTACAGCAAAGTAGAGTGGCTTACCCTTTGAAAATAGCTGGGCATTACAAATGTTGCAGTGGGTTTTCTTTTTGTATGTGTTTAGGACTGACCTCAGAAAGGCATGCTGTTTAGTACCATAGTGTCCACTGCAGTTTCACAGACAGGAGAAAGCTGGGTACCTGTGGATCTGTGGATACACAGGTATCTGACAGGGCATTACAGCAGAACCATTATAGGAAGGCACGTGTGTCTGTGCCTGTGTGTTTAAGCACACACACACACATCACTCTTGTCAGAAGAACATTTGAAGCCACTGCCATTTCTTCCCAGGAGAATGGCACCAATAACACGATCACATGGAACAAGTACTTCCCGGCACCTGATGGCCTCTCCATGTCCATTCCTGTGCTCACAATCTCCTTTGCTGCATTGATGAGCTCCCCAAATTCAACTGTAGTTCATCCACCCGCTAGGTGAACACCTGCTAGAGACGGACCCTGTGTACCTTTCATGAAAAGTCTCTGTGATGCACTCCGCACTTCAGTACACACTGGGCATCTAGGTCCTATCCACTTCCACCTACCCATCTGTCCAGGGAATGTGCGAGGTCCCCCTTAGTCAAGAAAGTGGCCCACCCTGCCAACCCGTGGCATTCTGAAGTCTTCCCTCACTTCTGGTTCCTAGATCTCATTTTGGTTCACCCTTTTTATTGTTATCTGAACACCAATGCCTTCTCCCTAACTGCTTAAAACTCTTTCCAAAGCTGAATTCCAAATTATCTCTATAACTTCCCATAGAAATTTGCAAATTCTAGAGTGTAACTATTATTGCTTGCTTACCTGGCTTCACACCTTGGGGACTGAAGTATTAAAGAAATCACAGTCTGAGGCTGATTTCGAACTCCTGCTGCAGGGACCCTTTTCATTTACACTTAAACATATGTGTGCATAGACCTGTCGGCTCGCTCACATACGTGTGCTGTCGGCTTGTTTGCTCAAAGCAATTTTGAACAAAAGCGTTGATTCCCGTGAGTGATGAGGTTCGTCTGCTTTTTGTGGGCATCAGGTACTTTTCTCTGATTTTCTGTTTCATAATCGCAGCTTTACATATCAATGTGGTATTGATGTCTGTTCTGTTCTCCATCCCTACCTCCCTTTATCCAAGCATCACAAAAGCTTTAGGCAAAGCTTGGAAGGACCCAATATGCGGTAGAAAAAATTGTTGTATATAGTCCACAGATTAAAACAAAAGAAAACCAACAACTGAGAAATCCCTTATATTCCAAAGTAGTTGGAAACCGCCAAGGAATAGATTCGTTGCCAGAAGGAATGTGGAATCTCACAGAGATAAGGCAGCAAAGATTAATAGGGAGGTGGAATCACTAAGACCCTGGAGAAAAATGTTTATGCATACCTTGGGTCTGGAGAAAGGAGAGCGATAAAGTGACTTGGCGATGTTTACTGTGTTGGAGGGTCACTGTCAGAAGAGACAGGACCACGGTGGGCATTCACCAGCCCTTCACACAGGACTTGGCCGTAGCCAAGCTGTCACCCTGAAAACATGACCTTTTATCATAGCGTCTAGTTCTCTGATTCGATAGTAAAATGACCTTTTCTACAATAAAGGATGGTCAAAAACAAAAAATACACTGTGTTTCTGAGGGAGTTTGTGAATTCTTTCAGAAAGTCTCTAAAAAACAGTGCGAATTTGCAATAGTCTGCAGTTTTGTTTTGTTGGTCAAAGCTGGTGAGAAGAGCTAAATAACCTTTCAAAGCACCTTTGAATTTCACAGTTCAAGAAATGGAACAAGTTCAATGGCATTATGAAGGATAACCACACCTAGTCATCTATAGATGTCAAAGTCCTCAAAGCACTGAACGGGCTGTTGCTTGGTTTGCCTCACATGGCTCCCCCTGAAAGACATGGCGATGTCACTCAGTAATGGAAATTCAACTCAACTGCTGGTAAGGCCTCCACTGAATCTATTTTACATGGGTAGAGAGCTACACGAAATTAGTAAGGTGCATACATAACAAATGCCTTTCAAAACATATCTTCTGCTCAATATTATAGACTGACCACCGCTCCCAATTCATTAAGAAAAAAAAACTTGAGCAATAGTGAAGTACTAATGAATCCACACCATAAATAATCGTAATGAGAGAGACAAAGGGAAGACTATAGAGCCAGCTGCTGCCTGGGACTCTCCTTAGAATGAAGGGCCCGCCCTCCACCCAGCCCATTTCAGACAGAGCTGTGATATAGCAATGTACCAGAATATTTAATTGCCGGTGGAAATATGATGCCACAGAAGCTACTATGAGTTGTTCATACTTGCTGTCATTGAGAAACAACGTCTTGTCTTTAACACATCAGAAAGTAGCTTTTTAATGATCTGCCCTGGTTAGCCCTGGTGAGCAGTTTCAATTATATTTGCAATGGGAGAAATTTAAAACCCTTAATCAATCCACATTGGACTTCTGTTCCATCCTCGAAAACCTCATTACTGCGATAGTGGTTGTTTAATTGTTGTAACTGATAACAACAGCACATTCTTAAATAGCACTATAGTCTAGTACTTTATACATATTAACTCATTTTAATTCTTCTGACAAACTTGCAAGAATTTTCCCATTTATGGAGCCTGCCCATGTGGCTCAGGTTGCTGAAACTCTAGTGTATGAATCATGTAGGATCCATGGATCTGGGTTCAAGACTAGGCTCCACACTTAAAAACCAAGAGAATGAACAACCAAATGAATGAAGATCCTTCCTTCCTTCTTCTTTCCCTCCCTTCCTTCACCCCCCCACCATGGTTCCTCCTTCCTCTCAAAAAAAAAAAAAAAAAAAAAAAAAATCCCATTTAGATGCATAAACTGAAGCCAAGAAAATTACTGGGCTTGCTGAAAGACTGCACTGATAAGCAGCAGGATTCAATTGGCTCACACCCTACCCTGCTATTACCCTGATCACACTGCCTGACTACCTCTCAATAACAGGAGTAGCCAGTAACCAGGCTCTAAGCTTATGCTCAGCTCTCTGAAAACTATAGATGTGACTCCTTTCTCATAATGGTCACCAAATCTATGAGTGAGGTGTGAATTTCCTCTTGTAGCGATGACGACACAGGTTCAGATCAGTAGGAACTTACTCAAGGCTTTGTAATTAGAAAATGGTGCAGCCGGGTTCTGACACACATCTGTCTTGGCTCCCAAGCTGCTAACCCACTGTACTGGGCTGCTGTCTGGCCTCTTCTCTGCTCTCTGTCCTCCTGCACACAGATCAGCCTGCCCTACTGGAAGGCAATTATCTACTGGCATGCCTTGTAAAAAAAAAAAGATGCTAAGAAAAAATTAGCTTATACAATTTTCCCCAATGTTCAATTTTATTGTACTTTTTCCTCATGTAAATGATGGAATTGATGTGATTTGATTTCTTCAAATAAAATTTATCTTCATGCTACCTTAAAAAAACAAAAGCCAAAACCAAAACTAATGCTGTGTCACCGTATAATGCTAGTTTGGTCTTCTTGCAAGTCAACACTTACTTATTCAAGCCCTATGACCAAGTAACATTTTTCATCAAAACAGTGACTGTGAACTTTGTGTCCTGGCCTCGAGACCCCTCCATCTCACCTGTCCCTCTTTCCAGTTTAAAACATAGAGGCCATCCTCTGGGAGCTTATTCCCCTACAACTCAAATCCCTCCAGTCCTTCACATACTTTCCTTCCCTTTTCTCTGTTCCCTGAAGAGGTGCTCCTCTCTCAGGCAGGCCTGCTCCGATGCAGCCCTCTCCTGCCTCCACAGGGACCCAGCTTCATTCATTATTCCCTTTTGCTCTGACATCTCCCTCCACACCTGAGCCTTAGTCTCTGCCTACACATCCTCATCTGCCTACACATCCTCATCTCCCTGATCACCTCTCCCCACATCCTTCCCCCAATTTACTCTCTGATGAGCTCCTCAAAGATGCCATTTCTTCACATCCACTGATCCACTGAATTCTTGGCTCTTTGCTTAAAGGTATTTAAAAAGCATTTCTTTACATGAAAGATGTCTTAATGTCTGTTCCATTATTTCCCTAACTAGTTATCCTCCATTAAACTAAAAGAATATACAGAAAATGTGTAGGGGATGAGAAAATATTTTAGGAACTGTAAAGAGAAAACTTTTCCAACTACCCCTTCTTGTAAAGTAACTGCTCTTGGTAATATCTTTGAGAACTTTGAGATCTTTCTCTCTCTCCATATGTATACACATATATAGCCTTCATTTGTTTTTCTCTTTATTCACACTAACAGCTTCATATTATACTTCCTTTACTATGCTTTGCTTTTTAATAATTAGTTCACCGGCTCTATAATGTTTGATTATTCTCTTATCATTTAAAGTCTGTCTTTTGCCGAAGTCACTGAGCCTGCTGAAGCTTGCTTGCAGTAGCTGCATCAATAATACAGCTCTTTGTCCTACTCTTTACCAGGTCTCTGCAGTAACCAGGAGAACCACCAACCCTCCTTCTAGGGAGAGACAACTATCCCTGGAATTTGATTCTCTTACCTTTTTTCCTGTTTAGTGACTACCCTTCACTCTCCTAGTTCTATAAATGGACTTTTAAGTTCAGTTCTTGACCCCTTTTCCTTCCTGTGTGCTCACCTAGTTGGGTAATCACTCACACACAGACAGCGCTGAGGGTTCCCTACATGCAGACCGCCTCACATCAAGCTCTCCCGCCTTGTCTTCTGTCTGAAGAATTCATCCCGTATTTCCTTCTTGTTTGCTGGACAAAAGGAACTGCATGTTGTGCTAACATGTCACATTTGTCATCTGATTTACGGATTCATCATTCTTATCTCTTCAAATTTTTCTTCTCTTCAATCCCCTTGTACTGGTAATGACACCACCAATGGCCAGGCTTGGGATCGAAGAGTCATCTTTCATTCTGCTCTATCGACTCCGTCCCCGAACACTCCGGAGCCCCTGGATGGCGTCTCCAGTACGCCTCACATCTCAGTCTCAATAGGAGGCACCCCAGCGACACCACGCCTCACTTAATGCCCATGTCCCACTCGCTGAGCACTCCGAACTATTTTACCTGTGGATTATTCTTTCAGACACAGTGCTGTCACCAACACTCCCGAGATCTTTCACTGCGTATGTATTGAGCCCACTTTTTTTTTTTCTTTTAAGGAAAGGTATAAGCAGGAATGAAGGTGAGTAGGCAGGCAGACAGGAAGAGAGAGGAGGAAGAAGCAATTTATGTTATTTTTTTAAGTTGTTCACACTGGGTGTTTCCTTCTGGACTCAAGACTTGAACCCAGGAGTATGTAGCCTGGGTTCCTTTGGAGGCAGCTGACTTATCTTATGGCTGAAGATAACTACTTTATGCTTTGTTCCAGTCACTTCTGACTTCACTCACTTTTAATCTTTTAATCCTCTCTCTGGTCAAACCTCATTATTTTTTTCAAGTAGACCTTACACTTCAACAGACTATTTTATTTTTTTGTCTCAGATTTTTTTTGTTTGTACAGAAAGATTCTCCCTACCATATCTTTCAGTTTTAACTATTCTTCCAAGACAATAAAGGTCATCTGTTTTATAAAATGCTCCTTGCCAGTTCACAGGCATACAGGTTTCATTCCACCTTTTAGTCAAGTTGCCAAATTTAGCAACTACAAACATGGCATAGTTGTTTTTATTTTTATTATGAATATTTTTATTTTTACTTTATTTTGAGGAAAGGTATAGGCAGGAATGAAGCAGAGCAGAGACAGGTAGGCAGGAAGAGAGGGAAGAAATACTTGATTTACTGTATTTAGTTGTTCATCTTGGTGGTTCTCCCCAGCCCTGGAACTCAAACCCAGGACCCGGATGTATGTGGCAGGCGCCCAACCGCTATTCCACCAGGGCGCACCAGCAATGAACACTTTCAGTATAATTCTTTCCCAGGTACTATTTGGAGACTGCTTTTACTCAAGGTATTTGTTGTTTATCTAAAATTTTAATTCAACTAGGGTCCTCATTATTCTTTTCTTTTGGCAATTCTTTGGACTGCAGAGAACTTTCCTTTTTCCCAGAAAGAGCAAAATAAAATGGAGATAGAGTCAAAAGAACAGTTTGAACTCCAGCTCTTGAGAAAACAACTTCCTTCACTTTATTCAGCTTCCTGTTTTGAAAATTGAAGATAGAAACTCTATAAACTTTAAATACACTAATAAATCTGAAGAGATGGGGCTGGTAAATTCATATTCTTAAAAGTACCCTAGATTATTCTAATGCTGGAGAACATACTAGTCTGTCACCTGTTCATTGTGTCTGTGCTTAGTTCTAAAGGCATTAAATGAACAAAATCCCATCATGTCCATTAAGGGCAGAGCCAATGATATTACTGACAATGGTAGTAAGAAAAGGCACAGACTTATGATGGGATAAAAATTAGATAATCAAAAAATTGCAAGTGCTAAGAAAATGCCAAATGCTTCACAGAGATATGGGTGGAATTGATTCACAGTAGGAATGATTCTGAGGGACAAAGCGAGTCATGCAATTTGTGGAAAGTGCTGTATTTAAGTAATTGAAAATAATCAGCAGGCGATGAGGAAAATGATGGGCACAATAGGTAATAAAAGTGTTTTAAAGAATGGCTAGGAGATCAACATCAATGCAAGAAGCCTAATGTTAGCTTAGAAGAGCCTAGAAGTCTGATGAGAATTTAAAGACATAGCCCAAAGATGCAGACAGTGCTCTGAATTCAAGGTGCTATTTAAGTGGACAGCCTGAAAAAGAAGGTCCAAGTTACCAGTGTGGGTGTGCTATCTTCTCTGGAGCTCCCTGGCCCTCTATGATCAAAAGGATATGGATTCCCAGGTTCCACATTATTCCACTGTGGATGAAACCAGTGTATTTGGGAAGAGATACACAAAGGGAGGTGTTAGTGAGGAAACACACCTTGTTTTAGACTTTAAAGACCCATTTGGGGCATTCTGTGATGGAAATGATTCCAGGAAGCATGCATTTTGGGTTTAACACAGTACCTGACACAGAAGAGAGATATTTATTAAATTATTTGTCCTTACTTCCTCTTTTCTCAGATTAGTTTTCCTTTACCTCATAGTGGAGTTATGGAAAAAAACGTTATTTTTCCTTCACTTTTCAATGGGCCCAGACTACGTACTGTAGAATAATTATGGAATAAATATAACACAAATGAGTAAAAACGAATACGTAGAAGCAAGTTTTTCCTTTCACCTTAACAATAAAAGGTCTAGTGAAACATTAGCAGGGAGATGTAAGACCAAGAGTTAGCAATATTTATTGAACATCTAATACATACTGGGTGCAACAGTAAATGCTACAGATAAAATGATGAATCATTTCACATGTCCATGTCTATGGAAGGGAAGATGTCTATCACAAGGGAATCCTGACCAGTATAAAGGCAATGAAAATATAGCATAGAGATAGGGAAGTAGTTTGACACATGGGAAGATGATAGGAGTAAAGGAAACTAAACAAATGCAGATTTGGTGGGGCCAATGGTACTGAAAGTCTTTGGAAGTGATACTTAAGCCAAATCTGAAGGAAGAATTAGTTGAACAGGTTAAGAATTTGGTGGAGAGAAGGAGTTTTCAAGCAGAATATGAAGATACTACACACCCAAATGGGCACAGAGGACTCAGAAAACTAAAATTTGGTTTGGTTGAAGAATATAGCCAGTGTTGAGAAGGTAGGAGACAAAAAAACTGACTAGGCTGATTAAGAGAATCTGGCAGAATTCAGAAAAAAAAAGCGGAGACTAGAACAGATACATACCACATACTTTCTACTTTCTCTTAAAAATAATGGTGAGCTACTGAAGAGCTTTAAACAGGGAAGTGACCAGAATTTGTCTTAGGAAGTCAGAAAAACTGATGTAAGGCTAGACTGAACACAGGGAGGCAACGGCAGGAATCTTAGTAAAGGATGAAGATGACCTGAAATTTCCAACTTTTCTTCTAAGCCATTATTTTCTTTTCATATGGTTTTTCTCTTCCTAAACTGGCTGCTACTTTTCTGCCTCCTCCGTGTGGGATGTCTAAATGTTGGTGTCTTTCAAGGGCCAGATCTCAGATCTTTTCTCTATTTATACTCATTATCCAGTGAGACAATTAATGGCTTTAAATGCCATCTGGACATGACAAGACCTAGACTAAGTCACCAACAGGAACCCTAACCCCTATCCCCTGATCTCCAGCTTCATCAGCTCAAGTTCTTACTCAACGTTTCCATCTAAATATGTCACTGACCTTGACTCTCCTCCAGAGAGTTTGCTATTCCAGGTCTCCCTCATATCAGCAATGGCAAGTCCATCCTTTGAGTTGCAAAGCTTACATTTTGGAATTGTCTATCAGACTTTTCTTTCTCTCACACTCTGTATTCTATCCATCAGCAAGTCCTTTGGACTCTGCCTTCAAAAATAACCTGGTACATCATATTGGCTTAGCAGTTAAGTCTGCAATCTGGTGGGCATAGTCCACATATATCCCAAGGACTGTGACTCAGGTGGGAGTCAGTGGGGAAAAACAAGATGAAAAACTAGAAAAAAAAAAAAAAAAAAGTTTCTTCCTGCCTGCCTCTCTGCTCACCTTCATTCCTGCCTGAAACTTTACTTAAAAAAAAAAAAAAAAAAAAAGCAGGTAATAAGAGTATGACCTGTTTTTGTTTTTTTTTTTAATTTTTTTATTATTATTATTTTTTTACAATTTCTAGTGCTATCTATCTGGGCCAAATCGCTATCATCCTAAACCTAGGCAAATGCAATAGCCCAGATTGTCAAAGATTATTATTACCATAAATTACTGTAACAGGTTTCTTTGCTTCTGTGCTGGTTCCCTGTGTGTTTACAGTAAACATACCAGGTAGAGATTATCCTTGAAAATATTCATATTGTGAATAAAAGCCCTCAGTGGCTTTCCATCTTGTTCAGAGTAAAAGTCAAAGCCACTACAATGACCTACAACATACACTTGTCAGGTTTCCCCCTCAGCTCACTTCTTTGACTAATCCAGTGTGACTTTTAAACTCTGCTTCAGAGAGCCAGTCCCCCGCTGTTCCTCACATTCCAAGCAAGCCCACCTCAGTCTTTGCATCTTGCTGGTTCCTTTGCCTGGACTGCTCTCCCCTAGATATTTAAAGTATTTGTTTCTTTGCTTTTCTTCAGGTCTCTTCTTAAAAATAACTTTGTTACAGAGAGCTTCACTGAATACTGTATACAAAAAAGCAGTGTACCCTCCACCCTGCCTGAGCCCCTTATCCTTGCTTATTTCTCTCTGGGCACATATGATCTTCTTCAAGTACTGAGCACTATGCCTCCTGTCTCTTCATCCCCCCTGACTAAAACTGTCCAGCTTTTTGGAAGCAGAAGCTGTATGTGTTATGGCCAGTACAGATTCTTCACCAACTAGAACAATTTCTAGCACACGGCCAGCACCCAGTAAATAACTGCTGGAAGAAGTGAAGTGTGCAGCAGAGTAGAGTGAAAATTGGAAGCCGATGAACTTGAGGCATATCTAGGTGGTAGAGCAGTCACAGTGTGATGACTGGTTAGGTACTGAGCAGGAAAAGGGAGAAGAAGACAGAGGAGCTAGGAGGTTATCCGGACTTCAAACCCAGATACTGAGTTGAAGGTATTGTACTCTCTGAAATAGAGTGTGAGAGAGAACTGGATTAAAAACAGGGACAGATAAGGACAGATTCAATTCAATTACAGTAACTTTGTTTTATAAAATACAAACTCCTATGTGTAGGCTCCGCAATGTGTAGTTTCTCCATTCCTCAAATATATGTCAGCACACCCTGCTATCCACCACATCACCAAGAGTTCTTCACCACTCTCCACCATTTATACCCCCTGCCCGCATCGGCCACTCTCTACTGGGAACCTCAGTTCTATTGTCAGTGTGCAAGTGTTGGTTTTGTTTCATCTGTTCCTTTGCTTTGTCTATTCACATTCCATTTATGAGTTCATCTACAATCTTATTTTGAGTTTTTTCACTTAGCATAATCCTCTAGATCCATCCATGCTGATTCAAATGACAGGGTTTCATCTCTTCTAAGGGCTGTGCAGCAGTCCATTGTGCATATATACCACACCTTCTTTATCTATTCATTTGACTTTGGGCACTTAGTAGTTTCCAGGTCTTACAGCTGCAATAAATCTCCGCAAATTAGTGTTTTTTTCTATCTCTTGGGGTAAATACCCAGAAGTGGGATAGTGGGATCATATTGAATTTACATATTCAACTTTTTGAGGAATCTCCATGCTGTTTTCCATGGAGATTGCACCAATTTCCAATAGGAGTCCCACTAACAGTGTAAAAGTGTTTCCTTTTCTCTACATCCTTGCCAATATTTGTTGTTTCCACACTTTTGGACAATAGCCAATCTCTCGGGGAAAGATGGTATCTCACTGTTGTTTTGATTTGCATTTCCCTGATAGCCAGTGAGCAGGAACATCTTTTCATGTGCCTGTTGGCCATCTGTATGAAGGGCAAATTCAATTTTGAAAAGATTGAGGGCTTTGGGAGATATTCAATTAGAAATGTTGTAGAGGTAGCTGATCCTAGAACCAATAATTGAATCTGTGTTTAGCATTCATCTCTGTTACAAATAACATTCATCTCCCTGTATAGGTACAAAAACTATGCGGAAAGGAAATAGACTAGTTCTGAATTATTTTCTAGAGAGAACCGAAATCCTTTACACTCCTAAAGTGAACTTGCTGGCCTAGCCACTCCTCAGAAGCTCAGTCTCTCAGAAAGCCGTGCCCCTCCTAAGCCTCCAAGGAGTCGAGTCTCATTGTCTGAATGCAACCATTTTTCAGTCTGACTCTGGGGGTGCGTGTTTGCCATTCAGAACCAACTATATTTTACTGCACCTCCTGACATTGTTACACAACATTTATTGAAAGCACATTTGATGGTAATGAAGTTTCTATTAACTATGATTAAATCTCATAAAGCACCTGAAGATAATTTAAGATGTGCAGAAGCAGAAAATGAAACATTCGGTTTAGTACATTAGGAAACGTAATTGATTAAATTATCTCATTTACAATAAGTGCTTTCATGAGTTATGCAGTGCACATATTTTCCCCAGTTTGTCATTATGATTTGCCAACAGATATCTTAAGACCTCACTTTTCTTTTTACACCTCCCCACAACTCCAAGCTGGCTCCCTAGCCTGCCTGCTCAGAAGACTGTGATCAAGAAGCACTGAGTGATGTTTTCTATCCACCAGGCCTTGCGGAGGATTGTGTGTACTGCTATATATAGAATAGGTTGTTTCTTAATTATCTTCATAATTGACTTTGATTTTGCATCAGTGATGATTCATGTAGTCTTAGACTAAGCCCCTCTTTCACTGAGCCCCATAGCCTGCATTTGTCTACCGCACTCCTAACCATGCAGCTTAGAGAACCCCGACTGGATTCCTCTGGGAGCCTTTTGCAATCACATTGATTCTGTTAAGGTTTTATTTTTAGGAAATCACAAATTAAAACAATTAAAGCAATTCCGTTGCAGTATCCAGCAATTAAGCATGGTGTTCGGGAGCGAGAACCCTGAGCAAAAATGAATTTGGGAGTCCCTGAGGACAAGAAATAGCTACTGTGGGGTTTATGGCTGGAAGTACAGATGTAACCAAATTAGAATGGCACAGGACTCACAAACTAAGCGTGAAATTAATTTTTAAAAAACACACAAGCATTTCTAAGTAACTCTCGCATTGGCCACCCCACCAGTACCTATGATCTTGATTCAGTTACACAGCAGATCGGCAGATGACACAGCCTCTGTGACCAGGAAGAAGTTGAGTGTCCACTTATGCTATGTCACTCCAAGGTCTTAACACAGGTGAAAGCCAAACGGTTAGTGACTTAGTTCTTTTCCCTCCTCCCTCACATGCACAGACACACATCTACACACCCATGCTATCCCACCTTCAACCTCCTTGAGTTCAAAATCAAGCACTCATGGTGTCAGAGGGCGTCTACCTAAGGCTCAGCAGCAGACAGCAGAGAAAAGAAGTTTGTTTTTGTGGTTCTGCAAGTAAATCTCAAGTTGGCCTGAAGCACCAGAATGAAGTATGAACATAATAGCGTTAGTGGATCTTTCTCTAGTATCTCTTGACCCTTGTTCCAAGGTACTTATTTTGGTGTGTCCTCGAAGGGTCTGAATTCTTTCAAAGAAAAATGACAGAAAAAAAAAAAAAAAACAACGCAACATAACACTATCTATCTTAAGCTATTTGAATTTTAATACTTGAAGATTTAAAAAGTCAAAAGTCACTCACTTGATACTCAAGTGGGAGATACTGACCAGGGACATCTTCCAGAAATTTATAGACCAAGCCAGCCTAGCAATTATCCAACCCTCTTCCTAAGACTATTACTGATGCTGCTGTATTCTCTCATGGCTTCCCTAGCATGCTTTATACATTTCTGAATGTTTGAGAATCATTTAGGGAAACACATAAAAATGCAGATTCTCAGGTGCCCTCTAAGTTCCAGGGGTTCACATTCATTTGTACTCTGAGGTGAGTATATTTAACTAACTCCCACCCCATTCCCAAGATTCTGATGCCTGTCGGCACTGATCTACCTTTTGAGAAATATTTTTCTGAGACAAGTTTTCAAACTGACTTGCACATTGGGCTCACCCAAGAAGCTTTAAAAATAGGGATCCCTGGGTTCTTACCGCTCTTTCAACCACCAATTCTGATTCCAAGGGTCTGAGATTTGTTTTGTTTGTTTTTTCTTTTCTTAAAGGAAGGGTTTAGGCAAAAATGAAGGTGAACAGGCAGGCAAGCAGGAAGAGCAATGAGAAGCATTTTATTTATTTTTATTTAGTTCTTCATATTGATTGTTCCCCCCTGGTCCCAGGTCGGGAACTCAAGTCCCTGGGATGTACATGGATTATGCCTGGCATACTTAAGGTACAGGCAGGAATGAAGGTCAGTAGGCAAGAAGAGAGAGGAGGAAGAAACTATTTATTTAGTTGCTCATCTTAGTTATCTACCTCCCACCCCAGGTCTTGAACCCCTGTCCTTGGTATGTATGTGGCCTACGCTTGGTGAACTTATCCTCTAAGCCACCAGGGCACACGAGGACTTGGAATTTTTAAAGGCCTCCAGGTTCAGGTACTAAAGTTCAGCCTGGACTGAGAAGTCATAGTGTCCAATGCTGAGTTACTAACCATTCCAACTGTCCTCCTCTCTCCAAATCTACTGGCTGCATAAGATGGAGGTTATGTGAAGGACTTTGCAGGAAGCCAGCCTGTGTATAGAGAGCTCAAGTCAGACGGACACCAACATCTTTATTCACGACGATTTCACTGTGGAACACTGGTTCCTCTTTACCCAGTTGCCTGGATGTCATGATTTGCTCACAAGCGCCTCCTCCTCTGAGGTGAAGGGGTATCTCGGCAGTTGCTGCCCAAGGCCACTCTCATGGGAGTTGTTACTGACAAATATTTATTAATTTTAATGCTATCAATCTCAGAAATAAGAATCCTAGATGACATTTGCTGAGAAATGGATTTAGAGGCAGGATGAAATCAAGAGGAGAGATTTACTTTTACGCTGAGGGAGGGAGGGGTTGTACATATTTCTTTTCCATCTCAATCCTGGTATGTGACTTCAAATCCAATGAGGAAAAGCCCTGAAAATCCCTGGTTTTTCACAGGAACTTTGATTGTTTGGGTCCTAAACAAACACAACAGTAAGGCAGCAAATATGAGAATAAATGATATTCACAAGAGGAAAAAGAACTTACTTTGGGGTTTTATTTCATGAAGAGGTTTTTTATCTAAAAGAGAGAGAAAAAGAAAGTTGCATTTAATAAATGTACATGGAGCAGATAAATTTCCTATTATCATTGTATGTCTAACTCTATAAACGAAAAATTTTTTTTCCAGGCAATCTGGAATATGTTGTCAGTGTTTTTTCCTTACATTCTAATTTATTTTCAAGTTTTTTCTTTTGAGATATTTTTTCTAGAATGATCACTTCATTTTAACATTTTTTTTTTAATTTCCCCTCAGGCTCACTAGAGTTGTCTCTGTTACATTTGCTAGATTCTTATCAGCATGCTGCGAGAAGTCAGCCTGCAGCCTGTGCCTTCTTTATATACAATCAGAAGACAGCGCAGGTAAGGGAGGCTATTTCACTATATATGATGATAGAAAAATGAACCCATGAATACATATTTAAAGGGATCCCGCATTGGTTGGCGGTTCTCAGAGCCTGAGAAAAAGTTCCCAGTGAAGCCGCTTTCCCATTCCCGGAGGGTATGACTGCGGCACTGTGAGCATGTTGGAAGTTTTTGTTATTAAGACGCGATTTTGTGTGTGCGTATGTCTATTCTCTGTTAAAATGTCTGAGCTCTCTTAACGGAAAGGCATCGTTGTTTAATCACGGGATTTAGTGGAGCAGAGTCTCACGAGGTAGATAAAGATTTGAAAAGACAGTCGGCCCTTTATTGGAGCAGGGTCATGGGGGTGGCACTCAGATGAGACATTGTGTTCAATTCTGCCATTGCCCTCCATCCACCCTCTCCTGCCTCTCCTCTCATCAGATAATCTTGCAGGCCCCTTTGAGACTTGGCACCTGCACCTTGTTTGTTTTCTATCACCTCCCCTCATTCTTTTTCTTTTTAAATCTAGGAAACATGCAGGCAGGAAGCAAGGCGAGTAGGCAGGCAATAAGCAAGAGGAAGAAGCAGCATACATTGTTATTTTTATTTAGTTCACACTGGTTGCCTCCCCCCTGGGCCCAGGACTGGAACCCAGGTGCACTTGGCACTGCGCTCTTTCAGAGAAGATTGACACAACCACTACTCCACCAGGGTGTACCCACTTTGTTCCTTCTGCCCTGGCTCCATCCCAGGCCCAACTGAGTGTAAACCTGGGAAGACTACTTCAGATACCCTGTCAAGATTCTGAAATATTTGCATGGTGCACTATCCCTTGCAGTCCCTTCTTCGGGCACAGATGAAGCACTGTCACACTATTAGCAATGAGGCTGCTGTTAGTCCTTTGTCGAATCGCACTCCAGTAGGGGGACCTTGAAAGGTCACCTGGTGCCTCACCTCTCTCCCTGTGTCTAAAGGTGAGTCAAGCAGGGTGAGATGCTATCATCTGGGATTCTGCTTGCCCAGTTCACATTTGAGAACTTCATATATGCCTTCTTACTGCACTGTAACCCCTCCCGGGCAGACAGACACAGCTATATGCTGAATCCTTCATGGACAATCTCTTACCCTAACCTACTCCTGAACTCGACACTGATCTTGACAGAAAATCCTTGCAGAGGATGCTTTAAATACAGCTCTTGTGTATCTTGCCAGCTAATTTCTTTTGTGAGAGTAACTTTAGAAAGTTGTGTGTAAATCACACTCTTGCAACTGGGTTACCATGTTTCGCCCTCATAAAAAGGGAATGTCAACTGGCAAATGGTAATTTCTGGCACATTCTTTAAAATGAAAATTCCTCATAAATGATAATAATTTATTCAAGCTGATGTAAGCACATTCAGATTTTCACTTTTCGGGTTTCTGAAAAGAGACACTTGCATGCTCTGTGGTGCACAGATTCAGGGCCATTCCTTTTCTGAGAGCAGGTGGCCCCTCCAAAGTCCAGATGCTAATGTGCTCAAGACTTAGGTTAAAACCACCAGAGTGATTTTATTCTAACTTCGGTTTTTGCTTATCACATGCTCTCTGAAAGCATCTGGTATGGGCACAGCGATGCTGGCAGGCTGAGGCTAAGACATCTGAAAGTGATGCATTGCTAGAACGACACAAAGAGACACACAGAACATCTGTTTAGAACGCTGGCTGAGCTTCACAGTATTTTCTTACTTCTAAACCACAGGAACGCAGATTATGCCGGGGAGCAAAATGAAACTCCATTAAAAACAGGTGAGATAGATCCCTACTCCCTGGAAAAATAAATTTAATACTTCCAGGCTGTGAAAAAAAAACCCCAAAAACGGGGAGGTAAGAGTTCTACCTGGTCATCGCTGAAGGAAGAAAGAGTGAACAGGCCTGAAAAGCCAGGGCGAAAGTCCCGAGACAGAGAAGTCAGGCCAGGGGGCACACAGGGCAGAGGAGGGGAGTCCCCTCTGACTCTTAGAGTTGGTGTCACTGTGGTGGGAGCATGCTGCTATGCAGTGTGTGCAGACTCTTGGGGGTGGAACTGGATGTAAATCCTGAATTGGTTTCAATCTGTGTGACCTCAGTGTTCTCAGCAAAAGTGGAATAATAAGATCCTTGAAGGTGGGTGCTGAGGACCAACTATGATAAATGTAAAGCCAAGAAGTGGAGAGCTAGTATGTTCAAGATCGATAAACGATGGCTAATAAATAATAATTTTAGCATGTGGAATAGTATCCTTATCTTCCTGTTAGACTGGAAAAAAAAAAAAAAAAAAAGATTCTGGACCACTACTTGAAGACCAGTCACAATTGCACATGAGAAATTCTGGTTCATTCAAGCTTCTTGAATGGGAGGAAAGAAACCAGTGGCTATTCGTGGTCTCTACTTTATGAAATGAATAAGTCAAAGCATCAGTCTCTAGATACATAGAAAGGTGGAGGGATTGAAAAGTCCCGTAGGCTCCCTATCTTTTGCCCACTGTAAATCTGCAGAATAACAATCAGAGATATTCCACAGAGATCCATTTAGAATGATTTTCCAAATGCAGAATAAAAAATTATTCCAAGGGCTGCCATACCCCATGGGTTGCTATGCTAAGGTCCAGAGTGTCTCCTGTATGCATCCTCTCATGCCCAAGACAGCTTTAGTCCCCTGGCAACAGCATCAAAAATTGGGGTCAGCTATATTTTGTAAAATATCAGTATCCTGTCAGGAAGCTGCTAGAAGAGCCTTTTTCCACCTGGAAATGTCTGACCAGAGTGCTTCCATGGGCTCAAGAGAGGGCTGTCCACTGACCTCACTCTTTTATAAGAGCAGCCCACCCCGACGCTTCATGCTCTTTGATTCTGTTTGCATAATCATTCTCTTATGAGGCTCAGGGCCATGCATTCACTTGGCCTTGGTCAACCAAATCCTCTCTGCTTTAATTTTACCTCAATTCAAGGCTGTGTTCAAATGACCCCTTAGTAAATTAATCCATTAGGGCCATAATCTTAATGTTGGCTGCACATTAGAATCACCTGGGGAGTTTTTTTTAAAAAAAAAGAAAAAAAGAATCCATACCTGGGCCCCATTCCAAGAGCTCCTGATTAATTGGGGTTTGTGTTTTTGTGACTATTGAAGGCATCGCCACTTCTTGGCAACAAATCTTGCCCTCTGTGTACTCAACTCAGTCTCCGCCTCCCAGATTGGCTTTGGGGGAGCAGTGGGGCCTTCTCTGTCTTGCAGGCAAAATAAGTAATTTTGAGTCATGGCAACTGAGCTGTAGCTTTCTCAGGGTCTATCTTACATACTGAGAAGTACCTTCTGGGTAAATGGAAATTGATGATAAGTAATTACAACTCAGTACTATAGTGACTGTGTATTTATAAGCTAAAGATGCAAAAGTATTTTTTTTAATTTTAATAGTCTTCAATTGTTGTGTTTTCTTTAAAAACAATTTTATTCTTTATAGTTACCACAGTTATTGTATCCTAATAAAACAATATAGTTAAATGCAAAGAAAAAAGTCCCGAATTCTGCCACCAAGAGATAACTACCTTCAATGTGAACTTATTTATACTAGCCTAGGGTTTTCCCCGCCATAGTTTTATGTATCTGTAAGATTATGTGCAACATACATGCTTGTTTATATATAATCAGGAAATGATATGAAATAGACAGTAATTGATCATTTTTACCTCTGAAAACATGAAGATGTCTTTTATATATTGTTACAGATTCTGCTTTTGTCTCTTAGAACAGTAATGCAAATACTCTGTGTGTGTGTATGTGTGTGTGTGTGTGTGTGTGTGTGTGTGATAAAGAGAAAGGAGTGAGCAGGGAGAGAGAGGAAATCTACCTTTTATTTTTGGTAGTGATTCATTTCTTTTCTACCTTTAATTTCTCGCTTTCTTTGTTATATGCTGTGCTCTCAAAGCATTTCCATGGTATCCATTGTTCTTAGGCACTATTTATAGCTGCACCCCCACCCACCCAACCACCTACATTCAGCTGTATCCTTTCTTTGCCAGGGAATGAATGTGGCCAGCTAGGTATGTCCACACCCTGGGCTCTAAGAGGGAGGACCTGAGAAGCTACTGCACGTGGACAGGTGGCTTCCCTCCCCAGCCCAGAGGAGGTGGGATAGCGCCTCAAAATGAGTAGTTGTGATTCTTTAAAATAGGCCCCTCTGGGTTTTGAGTATTGCACAGGTATGTTGGTAGGTTGGATCCCAGAGGGTATGTTGGTTTTGTTTTTGTTTTTGTTTTTGTCATTCAGGCTTAGTGTCACCCAATGTGGAGTCAAAGCCGATGGGGACATTAAGTCCAGACAGTAATACTTTTCACGAGCAGCTATTCAAATAGATTATTATACTCATATTTGCCATTCTGCTATCGCTAAACCAGTCATTTCCAGATTTTCATCTCTAAACACCTCTTTTATTATTCCCTGGATCATGGAACATATATGTTACAACCTCTTGTACTCCAAAGAGATATATGTTGGCTGTTTAATTTGCTCCCCATGTTCTTTGTAACCTTAAGTGATTTAGAAGTTGATTCTGCAGTTTGTGGATGCGTCACTCTGCTCTGTCCATTCTATTTATTTGTGGGAATAATTCTAACATAACAAGCCAGAATCTCTGATTCTCCATCATCTCCAAGTCATGGTCAACTGCTCTGCCTACTTTTATGTCTTCTGTCAGCTGGTTGCAGGACACCAAACACTACTTCAAGCACCTCAGCACAACTCATACTCCCATCTGACCACCCACTCACTCTCCTGCTCATTTCAGTGACTTTGCCCATGCCGCCTACTGCCTCTTCTTGAGATGTCCTCTCGCTCTACAGCTCTGATAAATGTCCTGTCTCCAGGGTGTTGATCAATTTGATTCCTTCATGAAATCTCTGATGATTATTCTGCTTATAGGGATTGCTCCCTTCTCTGGAAAGTTTATCTTGCTGGAGTCACTCAAAAAACACAATGTGAAGCCTCCCCCGACCCCCAAATTAAAGACTTTATGACATGCCCTGGTAGCCTAGCAGATAAGGCCACTAGAAGTAGTCCACATACATCCCAAGGACCCAGGTTCAAGACCCAGGGTTGGGAGGAACAGCCAGGATGAACAACTAAATGAAAAATAAATGCTTCTTCCTTCTCTCTCCTCCCATCTGCCTGCCTACTTGCCTTCATTCCTGCCTGCACTTTCCTTTAAAAACAAAAGAAAGAAAAAAAATGTATACCTTTCTGTTAAAAAAAGAAAAAATGAATGACTTCGTAAGTGTTCATTTGATTTTATTTCTACTTTTACAATCCCTGTCAGTTATGAATCCCTAAAAGGTAAATCATATTGAAATTATTAGGTCATGCATAATTGGCACTGCCACCGGAGAATCATAGTAAGAAAAGTAGGGGGGAAATGAAATTCAGAGCTATTTGCTTGATTATTTACTGATTGGTAGGAAAGTTGTTGAAGTTACTGATTATCAATGTGTTTCATTTATTCATGGTTTCTTCTACCCCATAACTAGAAATAATTAAGAGTGTTCCACTCTCTGAGTGCTGTCCAAGGCTGCAGGAAATCCCAGGCCCTGGCACATCTGCCTTATGTTAGCACTGGCAGATAATTAGATGCACTGGGCCTGCTTTGCATTGGCAACACCACTGCGATGGAATATGTTAGGCAGACACTAAAGATCATCACGAGTGGAGACTCTTCCGTTCTCTGGGTGTTGAAGTTTCACTTAGGTAGCAGAACGTGCAGAAACCTACCACTGGCTGTTTATAACGCTTCCAGTTTCAAAAACACAGATTTAAAGAATATCAAATATATCCTGTCCCTCATTTTTATTTAATTCCCTCTTCACTTTTTTTTTCTGAGAAATTTCAGAGAACATATTTCCCCCACGTTACTGTGCTAGTTCAATTCTTGATTCCTGCTTCCACCTCCCACACCCAATGCTTCTCATCTCTCAACCAATACAAACTCTCACAAGATCTCTTGCCAAGAATAGAGAATGGGAAGTATTGAGAGACTCCTCCCAGGGTTTTCCAATTAGAAATATATATTCGAGAAATCTCAGGGAAATTAGAGAAACCAAGGCTGAAAGGAAAAATAAAACACCCACTTACGTAAAAACTCAAAAGGTTTGAGATGCATACCAGTAATTGAAAGACAATTCTATTGCCATTTTCCAGTTAAGAATTGTTCAAGATCTCATCATGTTAATTAGAATGCTAGATTGGTAACACTATGGATGGATGTCAATTCTGATGACCGTGACCTTCCAGATTGCTCCTCAGCTCACATACATGCTTAGTGTGCATTGGGAGATGTCTGCTTCCCCTTTTCTTCTTTCAAATTTGGAACTTCTTCATAAGGATGTCATTTGCATTTCCGAAACTCAGACAAATAAGTGTCCATTAATGACCATGCTCACAAGTGGCATCTTCATATTTTATGTTTGCACTAAATCATTTAAATTTCTAGATCTCATACCACCTTTGCTTTGAAGTTCTATCTATTCCCACGGATAAGGTGTGTGTTAGTTGTTTTGGGATGATGATACAGAGTAAAATATGCCCTTGGTTCACTGCAAATACTTTTGAACATGTTAATACGACGACTCTTTTCAGAAATTAGCCTCAAAGTGATAAAATGCAATGTTTCTCACTTTGCTTCAAGGGAAGATGCATATTAAAATCCTTGTTGTAATCCCACGAATTATTTTGCTTTGACAATTTCCCTTCCATTCACAACAGAAATATGTGTATATATATATATATATATATATATATATATACATATATGTTTATAGCACACATACATGCAAAACTGAACAAAAAATGTCCAGAGGCTAGAATTCAAGCTTAAGGGAATAATATATTCCTTAACGTCATCATGATCACTGAAGGTAGGAATGATATTCAGATTTTCAAAGATTATTTAAAATAATATCATCAGTGTAAGCACCAGCCATGACTTAGGGTCATGGTGATTTTTTTCTGTGTTCAGAGTTGTCCCTTCCATTGTGTGGTCACAGCGGGTCTGGGCGATGAGATTTGGAAGCACAGTGGTTATAATGATTATTTAGCAAATGCTAAGGAAATATGGAGCAACTGATATCTATAGGTTAGCAGTCCTGTCTTACAAGAAGAAAATTGCTTAAAGAGAAATGCAAATTGAGAACTCATCATTTATAATGTTTAAAGATTCATTAGTCCTCAGTCTAGCCATGTGTTTACTCATCACAGACTAGACTACTTGCATATAGTCTTTATCTGTGTTTTCCATCTATTCCTACTCCTAGAACAGTAAATGGAATATAATAGGTACTCAGTAAATATTTGTTGAATGAATGAGTACTGCCAAGCCTTGTATGTAATTTCAGTTACAAGCACTATGAAGTCAGGGCCCATAAATCCCTTATGTTCTTTCTGTATGAATTCCTAGGACACGATGGCTTCTCAGTGAAGGGACTGGAGTGTAATGCAGGCCTGAGTTGATGATCCCGAGATACGTCTGGCAACCTGCTTTGTCGGAGTATGATATGGGGTTACGTTTGTTTTATATTCAAAAATTGCTCCCCCTCACTTTACGTAGTTATCATTCAAGTAACTAATTTTGCATGTGAGTGAATTCGAATTTTTCCTTAAAACAATATCTAAAGCATTAATATGTCTGTAGTATTATTTTCATATTTTATATGTGACACATATAAAGCAGATTCCTAAATAATACCATTTGGTTCAATGGTATATGTTGATTAAATATTATATCTCTATATATCTACATATCTACATATGCATCTATATATAGAGAGACATATAAAATGTTGATTGAAAAAAATCAGGACCAACTTTTTTTTCAAAGAGAGGAAGGAAGAACGGGAGAGTAGGACGAAGGACATTTATTTAGCTGTTCATTTTTCTTTTTTCACCTGAACCCTACCTGGGTCTTGAATCTAAAGGACCTGCCTTTGTTATATGTCATTTCACTACAGTTGAAGTTTCCATGAACTTATGAAGGATGTTAAGTGAGGACTGACTGTAATTTATAACATATATATGTGTGTATGTATAAAATACAGGGTGAGTAGCTATACAAAAGCGATATTTAAGATAAAAATGGTATTTCAAGTGTTTATACTCGAATGACACTGGGAGAGCATCATGTTTTAGAGACAGCATTTTACAGCGCTGTGGGAGACCTGTTCAAGGCCACATAGTGGTTATGTTACCTGAAGTACATCCTGTGTCTCCTGACTCTTGGTTCCAAGACCTTTTCACACCCCATGGTATCTTTCTAAATGATCGTGGCAATTTTCCATTCCATTGAACACTAACATTGTCCTCTACCAAACACATGTACATAAGACCAGATCGTATTCTAACACTGATAATTCTCTGAAGAAAGGGGAAGGTCAGGGTTAATGATAATGTCTACTGATGATAACTATCATCTTCTTTTCATATCTCACCTTTCTCAGTGATCTTTAAAAGACACACGTATTTGATTTGTAATTTAAGGAGAAAAGGTAGAATCAAAATAAAGAGGTTTTCTTTGTCTATTAATTCACTTTGTTTAGCACCCCCCAGAGGCCACTGAGTTCTTTACAGGAGTAGATTACTCCATTTTAAATCACTTCACTGATTGGGCTCTCGCCATTTCTTTTACAGCTGCACCGCTCTGTGATCTCAAACGTGAAATCTTTCTCTAGTCCAGACTAACATTTCTTACCTATGGCTTTGTAGTGTTGACTCTTGATTAAATATACTGCAGATGTAGACTTTGGAATTCACAGAATAAAATGGGGATAGTTTATTTTAAATGACAGACTAAATTTTGGAAATTTCCTAATTAGAAAAGACTGAGTATTATTTGTTACTGAAAACCAAACCTATTAAACAGGAAAAAAGGTACAGAAAACAGATGAGAAGAGTCACTTTGAGGATGTGGAATAAAGGAAGTGCCAGACATGTAACAATGGTCACTATTCCCAAACGGGTACTGATTACTGTAGAGGTGATGATTGCTGTAGAGTCTTACAGTGTGTGCTCTGGAATTTTATTTTATTTTTCCCAATGAGAAAGAATTTTTTGAAATTGCGTTGACAAGATTTTCTTTATTTTCTGATGTGGTTGTTAGAACCAGTGTATTTCATAACATGTGGGATATATCACAATATATTGCTCTCAGTATTGTGAGGACTGATTCACTCATGTGGGGATCATCCAGGCCCTTCTCCTAGGCCTTCCCCCTGAGTTATTTTCAACTAGTGATTAGAATAATAGAATTTTAGAACAGGTTGAGATCATATAGTTCACCTGGTCTGTCTCCTCCTCTGGATCAAATCCCAACAACAAAAGTAGACTTGGAAAATCAAGAGCTGTTGATTCAGTTATTTATGAGAAATACTGGGAAAGGGTACTAAGATCTTTCTAAACACTTTTTTTTTTTCCCTTCCACTGTCTCCAGTTACTACTCAGAACTGGTTTGTATAAAGAAATAATAATTTGTGAATTTTAATGACGAATGCATTTAATTTCATTAGGCACACAATACTAGATATATTAGGACATGATTTAACAAAATATCTAAAATATCACACTGTTAGTACTTTTTCAGAACATCAAAACACTTATTTTTTTCTTTTATCACAGGAATCCATTTCCTTGAACACATACACAATATTATTATTTATATACTGGAATATTTACTGTGGGTGCTGAGTGCCTTTCATGGACTACATTTCTTCCTCAAAAAGAACTCTTTCCAAAAGACACTAATTTTTAATTTATTTATTCTTTATTGTAGTAATTATTCTACACATTAAAATAATTTCCTATGTGTAGGCTATATTTCAATACACCACACCCTCCACCAAATCACCAAGTGTTCTTCCCCATTAGACACTATTTTTATAGATGAGTGAAATTAGACTCACAGAAGTTAAGAAACTTGCTCATAGGATTGCAATTAAAATTTCAGCGAGAGCTCTCTAACCCTGGAAATCTAATCCTTCAAATTGTTTTTAATCTATAAATATTTGATTATCCACAGATAATGGGATACATTTTCAAATCCTGTAGGCTCAGCTCATTCATTTCCCTCAATTCTAGTTACACGTGTATTTCTAATCTTTCAAAAGGGAAATACCCAGATTCAACTCAGAATCACGAAGGAATCAGTTTTTGCTCTAAATGCCAACTCAACCCAGACCCATCTTGGCCAGCCCTCAAGGAAAGCTCTGTAGTTCTGACAATCCCCACTTCAGAGCTACAAGAGCTGGTGTCTTCTCCATGCTTCTTAACGGTATTATCCATAAATTACTTCTCTTTTCATTGTAACGGATTTATGCTTCCACCAAATAACTGGTTCTATGGCTAAAATTTCACTTCTTTAGGAAATAGTTTCATGACACACTCTGGTAGCTTAGGACAAAATCCAACAGACATGGTCCACATACATCCCAAGGACCCAGGTTTGAGACTGAGAGCTGGGGGAACAAACAAGATGAACACCTAAATTAAAACAAGTAAATGCTGCTTCCTCCTCTTGCTTCTTGTCTGCTTACTTATCTTCATTTCTACCTATAACTTTCCTAAAGAAAAAAGAATGTTTTTAAGCTTTTAAGGCATTTTCTGTTTCTAGTTTATAGAGTCCCAGAAATCTGTTCATATTTGCTTGTTTAGTTTTTTTTGGATTTCTTTTTTTTAGATTTTCATGGATGTTGCTTTTTTTTTTCTTTCCCTAAGTAATGTGATCTGGAGGTAATATATCCTGCTTTCCAGCTGCCCAAATTCAGTTTTAAAGTCTTTCCTACTTACAGCGGAGGTGTTTTATTTCAATTTCTCTCATAAATGAACAAAGTTAACAAGACGTGCCTGAGATAAACAATCTTCCAGAGACACTGCTTCTGAAGCCCGATATAGCATTTCGTGTCCAATTCCACCGGGAGAATGTCAGTCTAATCTAGAAGCACCTACTGAAATACATTTCGGGAGGCGGGTGGCCAAGAATAGAGAGTGGGAATGGGGACAACTGGGTGGAAAAGACACAGGCAGAATAATTAATTGCCTTGATTTCTATTACCTGAGAAAGAAATTCTTACCTAGGTTACTCTCTCATGACTGTGTAGACATACCACAGGTCCATGAGGAAATAAAGAAAAGATGGTGACATAAAGGAAATTTCCTGGCAATAAAATGGAAGTTTTAGCTTTGTAGAACTAAAAAAAGAAAAAAAGTGCATTCACTAAAACACATGAGTGTGGAGAGATCTCTCTGCTTTACTTTCTTTTTTAATTAAGCACAACGGAGACTGTCGCTGTAAGCCACTGCACTCTGTCTCATTAAAGCATGTTACTCACTGGTGGTCTTATTGGGTCCCATAACGGGAGAGTGTTTACTGAGCATGGGGGAGAGATTGTTGCTAAGCTGCTAATGACACCATATGTGTCCACATCTACATTTTTATTACTCTTGTGGGTTTGCAATATTATATTCACATTTGCTATGCAGTATATATGGAGGCAACTGTGAATTAATCAATTGTTTGTTATGCAAAAAGGCAGCCATTGGGTATTTCTAGGAAAAATCTTTATGTAATAGGGAGCACCTACTATGTACTATAAAGAGAATCTTAATGCGTTTTAACATTGAAACTACTTGGGAGAATTAGCAAACTGTAGGAAACTTCATGTTAGTAACTTAAGAACACATTCTACTAGCATGTTATCTCGATGCCATTTTCATTTCTGTGATATAGGGGTTAACTATGTTCTAATGAAACAACTGTGCAGCAGGCTCTGAAATGTGAATTTATCCAACAAAATATTTAAGAATGAATCAAGTTTGTCTCCTGACTCTTTGTCCAAAATAAGGACACGATGGGTTTTGTTTTTGGTGAAGGACACCCATCCTTTATCAACCTAAGTACAAAGCAGACATTCTGTAAAGCACTAGTGAAAAAAAAGAGCTGGTTTAGATGGACTGAGCTAACTCCAGAATGAAAATTCTCTTACCCAAGTGCCCTAAGAAAGACAGGGAACAGACCCAGCTAATTACTGTAATGGCTAACAATGTACCTTGGAAGGGTCCAAGAAAAAAGCTTACCAAGGCAACCTTTACTTTGGTGTGATTACACATTTCAGGTCCTTGCTTTAGGTCATTTAAGTAGATAATTCAATAGACAATGTGTTTAGGTTACTAGATGTAGCTTGGGGATATTTATTTGCACCTACTATTGTGCAGATGTCTTTATCCTTGATCTGGTTTCTAAAGTGTCAATTGAAACTTTTCTTATCAATGTCCCCATCAGAAATGAAAACAAACCACCATTTTACTGATGTTTCTGAACTGTCAATGTTGAGCTGACCTATCTTACATCTTGACAAGAAGGAAGGATTAGAGGGAGCTCAGCCTTGAAGATTTCCTCTCTCTTTAAGGCCCCTGTGGCATTTCTCTGGATGCAGTCTTGCTATACAACTAGGCACTAATCCCCTCTGAAGCAGATTCATTTAATCTTCTCAAGCCAAAGCCCTTACTTAGTTTTATATTGGTTGGAATAGAGGGAGAAGGGAGCAGGCTTCTCTTATTCCTCAGGATCAAACCACACACCCGGCCATTTTACCCTTCTGTTCCTGTCAGTGAGGTAAGCACAGGCTATTTGCCTCAGCTGAGATCCTCAGAGCACAGAAGCAGCTAAATTCAACAGGTAGAAAGACAGTGGTGCAAAAGCTACCTTGTTCCTGGTGTTTAAGCTTAGAAAACATGTATCTATATTTTCTTATCTTGACAATCAAAACACAAAATTATCTGTCTGGAAAAGAAATGTTCTCACATAAAGGCACTGGATGTTTAGTTTATGCTTGCAATTTGGATCCTTGAACTACTGGGATTGGGAAAATACTGCCTAATCTGACTCTGCCTTGAGCACCTATAGTCTTGTTGAGTGCTTTTAGGTGTGGCCATCTGTGATCACAGAGCACTAAGCTTCTAGCTCCAGTCACAGCTGACCCAGCAACAATCCCACCCAAATATTAAAGTGATCATTCAGAATTGGCAGCTACGTTGGGGATGACAGACAATCCAGATACTTGGTTGAAAGCTAAATAAAAAATCAAAGAATTGTAGGTCATTCAAGAGTCAAGCAATGTCACTGCTAAACCTCGAGAGAAGTTGGGAATTGCTTTGGGGTCATGTTTGGTATAAAGGGGAAAAAAAAAAATGAGGATGAAAGAAATTCCCAAATTGTAACATGACCTAGATCCTTCACAAAGCTACTGCTCCATAAAGCTGTTGCCAAATGCTATTTTAATCAAAGCCAGCTTTCACTGGAGCTGCACCCTGACAACATAGCGAGTTTCACCATGAGCTCTCCTACAGGACACCAGCAAGAAGCCAGCAATGCTGGCTTCCTTTAGCTAGACTGCTGCTCACTGCTTCCTGCAGCTAGAGTAAAATGTTATTCATTGTTGACATTAGTAGCCACTCTCTGTTCAAAAGGGCAGAAAACATTCTGATATGAGGTTCTTATAAACAGTCTTCCCCACTGATATGTAAAATGTATCTCATTCACTTTTCTGATTTCATAGACCACCCTTTCTCCTGCAAAAAACTGAGTTACTGTAGCCATCAAGACTCTCTCATCATATTTTACAAGACATCTTAATCTGTATATTATGAAGGCAAAGGATGCTAGGAAAAAACAGGTTTAAGCAGCAGAGAGTAGAGGAATAAATAGATTGAATGCAAAGGCTCATAGAGCATTTTAAACTCATGGGGAGATTTAACAGAGTCCTTACCACCAATGCCAAACCTCTGTCTTCCTAGCTATTTCATTTCTGCTGTAGGAAAATGGAAACAGAAAACTCACTAGACAACACATGTTACTAAGACCATACATGGAAGAAGGTCCAGTCTGTAAACCAATGAATTGCTTCAAGCAACTGCCTAAACTGTGGCCAGGACTGGCTTCCAGGAAAGAACTACACTTCATAACATGACAAGGACATATATATCTGCAATGGCTAATTTTATGTCAACTTGACTGGGCCATCAGGAACCTAGATAATGGGTAGAAAATTATTTTGTGAGGATCTTTTTGAATGACACCAATATTTAAATTGGCAGGCTGAGAAAAACATTTCCCTCTATGGTGGCGAGTGAGCTTCATCTAATCCGTTGAAGGTCTGACTCTCTTCTGAGTAAGAAAACCTTTTCTTGTCTGACAGTCTTTGAACTGGAACATCAGCTCTACAGATTTTTGACTTGGCAGCATCCATCATTATGTGAGTCAATTCCTTATAATAAATGACTATATGAGTGTGTGTGTTTCCTGTAGCAATATGCACACACAAATCTCCTATTGGTTCTGTCTGTCTAGAGCTCCCTCACCAATATAACCTCTCAGGTTTTAGAACTAAGATCAAGGCTCATTAGTATATTCTCAATGCTGGTAATTCTTTTCATCCCCAACAGTACTACTCAACTGACAAAATGCCTAAGTAAATAATGCTTTAGGGGTTAAGCATTGTCTATCTTCAGTCAGTAACTCTGAGACTAAGTCTCGGTCAACTAAGGTTGAAGTCTGATATTCAAAGATTTTCCTCAAGTGCAAGTCTGGTCGGTGGGTGATAGGGAAGGTTATTATCAACTGACAGCAAAATAGTTATACTGTCAATGGTTGTTTAAAAGATATATGATATTCACAGTTCTAACTATCAATTAAACAATATTGTTACATGCTAAAAAAGGCGTATACCTCAAGTAATATTTCAGAAAATTTGGTGGTATTCATATGTCATGAGAAAACGCATTTCCTTCAACTTCTGCTATTAACCTCTTGCTCTTGAGTTTATATTAAGTTTCCTTACACTCAGGAATGAGGTTGGCATTTTGAGGAAGCCAAATGGTTGGGATGTATTATGGAGAGATGGCCCTTGTTTCACTGAGACTGATGGCTAAATGACTATTACGGTCCCTTGTACTGTGTCTGACATGAGGGAACTCATTATTTCTATTGAGCAAATTCACTGTATTATGAACTCTAATATTATTATTATTATTACATTATCAACCCTGTAGATTTATTTTAAAGGATCTTTAAAACAATACAGCAGTCAGCACTTTTAAATATGTTTGCCCCAGTCATATAGGTGCAGAAAAAGAAATTCAACTTAGACATTTCCTTCATACTGTCATCCATTCTTGAAAAGATGACAAATATTGAGCTAGCTTATTTCTTACTGGATATCTCCAAGAAGACTACTTAGATCTAGAGAATAAAAATAGGAGATGCAGAGAGTTCTTAAAGAATCCAATCAAAATCAATGCATCTTGGCTCACCTCAGTGGTGAAGCTGAATCATCTACTCTGTATCATGAAATATTTAAATATATTCTTTTGTCACTTAGTCATGACAACAGCTGAAAATAGGCATTATATTTGGTACTTCCAGTCTGAGAATTTAAGCAGTTAAGTGACTTGTCCTGGGCTACAAAACTTTGAAGGGACACTACCAAATTAAAGCCTGTCTCCATGTGACTATTTGAACCTCTCACACTTTTTTTTTATCCAGGCAAACAGTTAGATGGAGTTGGTAATAGTGTATCTCAGTAATAAACTAAAGGCTTTGGAGTTTTGAAAAGAACATTCTATTTCCTGCTCTTCCAGATGACTTGATATCAAGCCACCCACTTCTTCAGGTGGCATGTCCCCTGGCCCCCCAATTTGTAACACAACAGTCACAAAACATGTCCCTTGCCACAGAAACTTCATTTCTGAAGATTATTAAGTGCTTTCAAGTGCTATAAAGTTCCTGGGAGAAATATCAGCATAAGGCAGAACTTCACCAAACTTAAAAAGGGTGGCTATTAAAAGAAAACAACTGCTAATTTAAAAAGTCTCAAATCAAAATGGATGCACCCAGAGGGAATTATGCTTAGTGAGATAAGTCACAGAAAGAAAGATACGTAGCCCATGATTTTACTCTCATGTCGTATATAGAGAAATGAAAATAAGCATGTGGGCGAAATCAAATAATTATCCGGAAGGGGGAGGGGAATGGATAAATCAAATCAAAGGGGTCAATTAGATGATGAAGATAAAATCAGACTGTTGATGGTAAATTCCATGTGTTAGATGCAGATGGTGATTTGCAATGATGCACATATTTAATGTTCTGATGCAATCAATGTTCCTCCAACAAAATTAAAAGTAAACCATTTTCTTAAATCATTTCTCTTAAAATCTTACCTGGCAAGTTTTATAATAAGTATATACTTTTTTTGGAACTTGCCATGATACAAATGTTTAAAATGACTCCCCTCTCTGCTAAAAATATACTGTGTCACCTTTTCGACACTTTGCATTCATGTTCTTTCTGCTCTTGGCGACTTGGCTTTCCGCTAGCTTACTGATGCAAATGAGTGGCTGTGATGTGTCTTTTCCGGTAATGGACAAGCACTGAGGATGAGAAGCAGGCGTGGTTACCTAGAATGCAGAGCCCATCTGTGCAGTTTTCGGATTCCTGACTCAGACCCTCACAGAACTTGCCCCCGTTTCTCGGGGGCGGTGCTGTGCACTCCCGGATCCTCAAGTGCTCGCACTCCGGACTGCAGACGGACCACGCACTCCACACCTCCCAGCTTCCGTCCACTGCAAAGGCAAACAAAAGAAACCATCATTAGAATGAAGCAGGCAGCTGTCAGGAGACTCACCCTGGGAATGCTGCTCTTGGAGCTGGATTTTAAAGAAATCACTACCACAACAAAAACAGAATCATATATCCGTTTATCTTTTCTCCAAGGTTTCTTTCCTAAAGAAACAGGCGCTAACAAAAGCAGTGGTGTAATTCTCTAGCTATTTCAGGATGAGACCAATTACTGAATTTGGGCAAGCATTTGAATTACCAGTGCCCTGGGGCTGGCTAATAATGTCATTATCCATTCTTTCCAAGTCTTTCATGCCCAAGTGCATCTTAGATGGACAGATAAACTATGTGCAGTAACCACTTGGTAATCACCACTTCCTTGTGGGCTGACAGTTCATTCTACTCTCTGTTCTAAACCATTTTTCAGCCCAAAAAGCCCCTAAACAATAAAAAGTTAAACCCATATATATTGATAGTATTAAACTAAAACAGGTCAGTCGAACCCCAAGACACCAGGACTTACATAAATAGATTTCTTGGGTCATGAATTGCTGCTGTATGTAGAAATGAACAAACTGAATTTAATTCCACTTAAAGATCAACCCTAGAGATTATGACAGCTGTTGGAAGCAATTGTCCAATTATCTCTTAGGAATAGTGCCACCATGCTTAGGTGGGTTATTTAAGATATTGCAATTTTTAACCTAGAGCAATTAGTCAAAATTGAGTAATATTTTAAAAAATATTGAATCTGAAGCAAAATGTCTTGATTCCTTGTTTCAGTTCTATCACTGTATTGGCTTAGCAACTCTGGCCAAGTCAGCCTCCCTTTGTCATTCCTGTCAATGGGAAAATAAAACTCACAACACGGAATTAAGTGACATTACATGTGTAAAATGATCTTGCACAGTACCTGGCACATAGTAAGCACTCAATAAATGTTCCATGAAGACAAGTCCAACATGAAATTCCAAGAATACACTGCTGGTGACAACCTCACCTTAGCTTTGAGTGGAACTAGAGTTCAAAATTTAAAGACATGACTCTTGTGTCATTGTAATTAATATTTGATAATGCAGTGAGTCCCAGGATCAATTTATTTCTCAGTGGGAGGATATGCTTTCCATAAAGAAAGTCATCTTCCATCTCTATTCCTCATTGCACAAACTGGGTTAGAGCCAGTAAGAGATGAACAAAGGAACTTACGAAAGCCACATTTGGTAAACGAAGCCCATTCAGAAAGGCAGACAGACATAGACCAAGTGTAAAAGATAAGCTGCTGTGATACTGTACAATCTCTGTCAACTGCACTGTAAATAAATACAAAACTAAACCTGATGAGATTGGTTGACTGGTAACAGATGATAAAGCTCATATTTATATATGTTTATTGTATGATCACAGGCTACTCATTCAATCCCTGCTTGCTACTGTACAAAGGAAAGTCACAAAATGGGAGAACCCAAGGAGAGAAGGAGATGGCTTAGCCCAACCAAAGTTGGCTCCAACCAACTTTGGAGCCTTTGTTTTATGGATGGCGAGCGTCCAGGGTCGTCTGAGTATTAAAAATAAAGTATGCCCCAAACATTGCACAGCAGTATTGCTTTTGCTCTGACAAAGAGTTGCACATTAGCACTTTGGACAAAGACACCATTCTAGAACCTGGGAGAGGGTCACTGGGAAGGAAGATTCTGCTACTTCACACCAGCTTAATAGTGTTGGTGGATCAAGAAGGGAAAAGGGAATCTACATATATCTCACCAGGACACAGAGAAGTGCAGGTTATTTTCTGCACTGACATTCCCTCACAAAAGGCTCCACCATTGAGAGGAGCTGGGTTGGTGCAGGTCCGGGAACGTTTCTGCCATCCTCTACCACAGCGAACATTGCAGGCTGACCACTCTGTCCAGGAAGACCAGCCTCCATTCACTGAGAGAGAAAAATGGGGAGGGGAGAAAAAAAAGGAGAGAGGTTTTTACTGATTGCCTACTATGTGCAAGCCACTGTGCCAGCTGTTGTGAGGTGGGCATCCAGGGACCAAGATATTGTTCAGACCCTCATAGGCTGCTCCATCGTGAGGCACCAGTGGGATTCACCTCATCTCTGCCCCTCAGTCTACTCAAGTGCTCTAGGAGGGACACAGCACATTTGCTTTGCAGGGAAATTATGAAAATTGGGATGAATTCATCAACATTTCTCTAAAGCACTTGAAAATCTAGAGTATAAGGAGAAAATATCAGCATTTGAATTTCTATTACTTTAAGTGCTTCAAAAATAAATCCTCCAGCTCTTCTATTGTAGAAAGGAATACCTTTATTTAAATAGCTGGGAAATTCTTTTATATAATACCTGAGATAGAATACCGTGTGTTTTGGGCGGATTTCATATGTAAGAGAAGAGCGGCCAAGAGCAGGTCTGGGGAGGAAGGAGGTGGATTGACGTCGGCTTTGGGAGGGGTGGAAAGCAGAAGTTGCCCATCTCAATTCTTTTCAGTGGAAGAAGGTAAACAACTTCTTAAATTATTTTTAAAAGAGAGACTGGAAATGTCACTGACTATCTCACAGTTAAGTCCTATATTAGAGGGAACAGCACACACTTTAGAAACAATAGCACTGTGCGCTCATGGGCCAGATGGGGAGGCAGGAGAGACGACTGTCCTGGATGGGTGACTCCCAAAGCCCTTCAGCTCTGCAGGTTGAGAGCCGGGCGGGAGCACACGCCCCTCTACTTCTCTGCTTCCTGTCCTCCCTATCCAGTCCTGGTCTTTGGGCTGGTCTTACCATAAACCACGACGGTGGCTGACAGGCTCCGCCTCTTGGCCACGATGTTGGCCGCCATGCAGGTATAGTTGCCGGAGTCAGAGAGCCGCGCCTGCCGGATGATGAGGTTGTGGTCAGCCCTGGTGTCAATGTTCTCATCTTGCTCCGAGTCAATGGGCTCCTCATTTTTCAGCCACTCCACCTATCAGAAGAAAGGAAAGTTTACAAGCCATTAAAAAGCAAAAAGCACTCTCTTCTGGAATTGGCAGATGATGAGCCTTTCCGGTGTGTGTAGAGAAACACAGCTAACAGAGCAACAGCAATGATTTGATTTTCTTTAGCCCATAGCCCATCCTTTTTATTTAGTAAATTTGGTATTGGAGTCAGGAAATGAACAGTCAAGTTAATAAACTAAACTGGAGGCAGGAAAAGAACACAAATATCCTATTGACTTTGACCCATTTTCTAAAAGACAGAAGAGAGAAGAGCAGTGGTTGCAATTAGGTCATTTTATTATATTACAACTCTAATGATGATGTTTCAACAACTGGTCCCAAACAGAGCTCAGAAAAATCAACACATAGATGCATAACTTGTGCTGTGTTCTGAGGGAACAGTATCTTGTCAGATAAGATTTCAAGTCAATATGTTTGCATTTAAATACATTTTCATAAAGGTGTATAGAAGGCAAAGTAGTATAGATTTGGGCTATTAAAGGTATATATATATATATATATATATATATATATTCAAATCTTAATGTTCTCTAACTTCAAAGATACATTTCTTTGGTGATTATGTAACTTCAATGACTTAACAGATGCTTAGGCTGGGTTTATCACCAGACACATTCAAGGCCCAGCCTCTCTTCCAGAGGAATTCACTTCTCACATGCTTTGAGTGTTAGCTAATCTCATCTCTATTATTTTTTCTCTAGTTTACTCCTGAAAATGTTTTTTTTTTTTTTTCTTTCTATTTCTACCTTAATCCCATCTTTCATGATTCTAACCTCTTTACTTGAACACATGAGGAAGACAGAAGGAAACTTCTACCCTCTAGATTCTCCTCCTCCTCAACCTAGGTGCATACCTCTAACTACTTACTTCTTCACCCAGGCCAGCTTCCCCCTGAACCAGCTCCTTTCCTCCCTTATTTTAGCCTCAGCTTCTATATCAAAACATTTCTACTCTCTAGTGCCACCTTGGTAGCACTAGACACATCTCTTGTTCAACAACCATTTAACTCTAGTTACCAACACTTACTACACATGACAATTGAACGGACACATAAAAACCATAATTTAACACCAATAGCAGTGGCGGTGACTCCACCAAACAGGCATCATCACACAGATGCATCCGGGGACTTTTCATCATGTCCTGCCCATCATTAGCATACATCACTGGAAGTTGTCTTAGAATAAAATGCCTCATTTCATGCTTAAATCTAAAGAACTCTGATTTATCACCAATAAGTAGCATCTGTTATATATTAATTCAGTTTGATAAGGACTTTTGGCCTCTATGACCAGGGATTGATCTTTCAGAAGAACACTTATGATGTCCTTGTGCATTTGTCCCCAGTACCACTCCACTGATGAGAGTTTATGGCACCAAAGATCATCAGTCACTTCTACCCTAGAAAATAATGAGATGATATAGCCAAAAGGAAAGAGGTGTGAGAACTGCTTTACCAATTTAAGAAGAGCTGAAAAAACAGAGTGATACAGAAGTAAATGAATTAAAGCAGCCAGTCTGACAGTCCATGTGGGACTTCCTGAGGGCACTGTCATGCTACCGCCCTGAGGACTCTGTGCTAATAGTGACCCAGAGCTGAAAGCACTGCTCCTTTGACAAACACAGACAGTGGGAACAATTTAAAAACACATCTGGTGTGCCCTGGTGGAATAGTGGTTTGGCCAACTGCCTCTGGCCAAAGCTCAGTCCACAAACATCCCAAAGACCTGGATTCACATCCTGGACCCAGGAGAACCACAAAGATATACAACTAAATAAAAATAAAGTGCTTCTTCCTCCTCTCTCTTCCTGCCTGCCTGCCTCCTCAGCTTCATCCCTACCTGCATCTTTCCTTTAAAAAAACAAACAACAACAAACACATCTGACCATCAGTCTTACAAAATGTCCTCCATTCCCATTAACACTGTATATTACACAGTCATCCATTTATTCAGCTGATAAAATTCAAACTTTTATAGAACATCAGAGGTATAACTTTGGTAGAACAAGATAAACAAAACCAGCATAGTTTCTTCATTCAGGGATCTTGTATTTAATGAGTAAGAAGGAAATAAAGAAACAGATCCATCTCACCACTAACAAATAAGAGCTGGGACTAAAACTGTTACCAGTATCTTGGATAAAAAGCTTACTGTAAAGGTGCTAGGACTGGATTGTTCACCATCACTGCTATATCACTGGAAAGAACTAATTGGTCTGCCAAAAGAAGGTCTGGAGAGTTTTTTTCCTCCACTCCCAAGCCTATTCTCCCCTTGGTTCAAAAATTCAGTGTAAAATGTCTGGCTTTCAGATGATTAATTCCATACTCCTGCTTTTTGTAGCATCTATAAAGTAGTTCTCTCAAGTCCTCACCTCAATCATCTCTTTCCATACTTCCTTCCAAGAAGCTGGTTAGCAAGCAGGGAAACATGGCCCTGGTCCATAAGTTTATTATTCCCAATGAGTAGACAGTCAGAATGAGCCCTGGGGGTAGTGTCCCACAGACCAAAACCAAAGGCATCCCAGCCTCTGGAAATCAGAGAGCTTTCCTGAAAGAAACTTGGCCCAGAGGACATTAAAGCCACAATCATCAAGTATGGCTTCAAACTGAAAAATGATGTAAAATTAAAACATATACAAAATGAAGAGGCCAACAAACTTAGAAAATGTGTTACAAATTTGCTAGATGTAAGGTCAAAAATGTACTTGGTAGAATACTTATTAGAATAGCTCAAGCTCTCATATAAATTGATTATAAATATCCCATCCTAGGTAATACGGTATGAAGATGAATATTAAATTAACTGAAGGTAAAAAGAGATACATGCAATTAAACAACTGAGCAAATATTCTAGACCACTAATACTAACGTTAAACAGCAATGTAAAGAATTTTCCCTACAAATAACAAACATTAAAACAACGTGCACACACAGACACACATCCATACACAGTTTGTATTTTGTGGTTGTTTGGTTCCTGTTAACAGCATAAAGCACGAGGAGTTTCCGTGATTGTTATTCTCTCATTATTTCCTTTTTGGGACCTTTGCAATCACTTCTTAACCAACTTAGCTGTGTGCTGCTTCCATTCTTACAGCTACCATTGATTCTCCACAAAAGGATCAGATTGTATCATTTTCTAGCTCAAAATCCTTCAGTCCCACTTAGAACAAAATCACAAAGCTTCGCAGGGCTCACAGAGTCCTTCTTGGCCTGGCCTCCATTCCAGACCCTCAGCATAATCCCTTCTCACTCCGATCAGTTCTCTGAACAACTTCCAGTCCTAGGAAAGTCAAGCAAGTTCCAGCACAGGGCTGTATCAACTGCTGATCCTGTCTGAAGGCCTTTCCCATAGGTCAGCCTGTAACTCAAGTCCACTTTTCATTCAGGACTCAGGTCAAATGTTAGCACCTCGATGAGGTCTTGCCTAACAACCCTTTCTAATACAGCAAGTCTCCCTCCTCAAGCCCCTTCTATCCTGTTTTAATTTTCTTCCCAATACTTATCTCAGATAGTCTTACAGAGAGTAATGCCATTTGCTCTTGTTAGTAGGATCATGCCTGTAGGGATGTTCAGTGTACAACCTGTACCCCCATACAATGTACCTCCATTCAACCATGTGCCCTATGGACGCACATAATGGTCTACTGCTGAGTCTCCCCAGGTCACAGATTTAAAAACATCAATAAAGGGTAAGTGAGGTGTCAAGGGTATATACACACTCTGGTAGACTTGGTGTTTATGGTGTCGTGACTGAGGTCCATCATTCCAACTGTGTCTATAAACAATTTGCACATTAGGAGACTCCTAATGGTGGGTCTGTTTTTTATATGGAACCTAATCATTTATCCATTTAACTGATGGCAGGATCTTTATGAGAAAATCAGTTTGGTATTTTCTGGGCTTATAAAAGTGACAAATTGCTCTTGAATTTATGATTTTGTCACTTAGAGAAATTTTAAAACATTTTTGATGAGCTAAGAGCTCCTAATGTAGAACGGTTTAATAAATGAGATAGGAAAAAAGCATTCTTACACCAGCAGTTGTAAAGGCAACTGTTCCTGGGGGCCAGGGAGGCAACATAAATTTCGGAAGTGGTGCTGGGCGCAAGACATCTGCGTGCACTGCTGGCATGTTAAATACAAGGGACTGTTCTTATTTCCACCAAGAAATGATCTCACTTTCATTTTTCTTAAAAAAATGTATCACTTTCAGTCTCCTTTGGCTTTCCCTCTTTAGATAGAGACCATCTTTTTTTTTTTACAGGAACAATGACAGTGCAAGGAAAAATGACAATTAGCTCATTTTTACTTAAAAATCTTTTTTGGTTGTAATGTATTACACTGATCTTCAAATTCAGGGTGGGGTGGTGATGACTGCAGTAAAATGCAGACCATCTGACCTGGCCAGGCAGCCACCAGTCAGTTTTACACTAGAGTCACCACAGAACGAAGTCATCCATTTTTCATGAGATGCCGAAGATAATGTATTTTAATGTAATATCTCTTGATTCTAACATGGTAGCTCATTTATTATACAATGTGTAATTATATATGTGTAATTATATAATATATATACATCTATCAAACAAAACCTATCCATGAGCTAGAGGTAGATTCACTTTCCCGGCTTCACAAAAACTACAATGGACAAGCTTCCTGGCCCCCAAGTGAGTATCACCAAAAGGTCAGTGTTGTGCACTGGAGTTCATACTTTTTCATTAAATCTGCTTCCCCATCATGCTAGAATGCTGTTTCATATGTGCCAGTGTCCATGTTCAAGGTTTTCTAATAACTTATGAGCTTATATAAAGCATTCTGCAAGTATGGTAAGACCATCTGTACTAAATCCAGAAATTATTTTAGAAGAGGTTGCCAACATTGGAAAGCCCTAATTAAGCTCTTAAAAAAAGCAATGCACATTTTCAAATTAGCATCAAGGGATGGATACATCGACCACCTCCAGGCGAACAGATATTTCTATCACTGACCCAAATGACCTCAGGCTAACAGGTCATCTCTGACAAAAAGCCTTAACAACCCAGAAGGCAGTTGGGAGAGAAACAATTCATCATCTTTCTACTCATCTGGTATAGGCAGATAATCCCATTTAGGAGTATGTGAAGGAACTAGTTACTTAGACGTAATGAGCTTATGGATTTGCGGGATGCCGGCATTCATTAGCATAGTGTTATGTACAGATGGTCTGCAATTTGTAGATTTTTCCAGTTTATAAACAAATCTGGAAAAGCAGATCATCAAAGACAGTTATATTTCATGCCAGACAGCAGGTTCCTGATCAGTTATTCTCGTTAGCTGGAGACAAAAGATATGCAATCGAGGAGCCTATAGATTTTCCCACCATTAGGCAGAACAACATAATGGGATGGGGGAGACAGGGAGCAGATCCTCTTTTGAAGGGGTGATAAATCAATGCTTAGTAGAAAATTATCTTGTCTGAGATCTGGGTTACATGTGAAAATGTTTGCATGAATCCTAACATATCTCCTCATCTAATCTGTCCTATGATTACACATAAGTCTTAAATGTTTATTTTCACCACACAGTATGTCAGAATTTTCATGCTCCTGTTTTTGTTACCATTTCATTAAAGAATGAGAAGGTAAGTGATGATATTAACCACTTTGAAATGAAAACTTCAGAAAGCGAAGAAAGTCAGCTTAACTGGACTGCTTTCTTCCATGCAGGACCCCAAGGCTCCTGTCCTTTGAATTCTCACCATATCCATAGTGAACTCTTTCATATCCCACAGAAAAAAGTCAATGAGAACCTTTGTAGATATTATCTACTAAATGTTCCTATGCCCCGATTCCAGTCTTCTCTCTTGGGATTTTCCAGACTCAGTATGAAATCGAGTTGCTCATACTTTGCAAATTTCTCAGTTCATCTACTAATCACCTCAGATAATTTTCTTTTTGTTCTACTCATTGGCAAGCTCCTTACGACATGAATATTTTAAACAGTCATATATTTTGCCTAGAACCTATTTCTAAGAATGCTCAGTAGCAAACACTGAATAAATATTCTACCCCAAAATGATGGCTATCCACATTTGGAAATTGGTATGACTTATATACACACAGAAAATAAAATTTCAACTGTGTTTTTAGGGGTAGGGCCAAGGGATGGGTAAGTTATTCTTTGCTTTAGATTCCAAGGTTAAGCATAGATAAGATGTGGAGGAGAGGTCATTTTTAATGTAGTTGTTCTTAAATATATTCTGGGAGTCACTCATATTCCATAATAGATACAGATCCATGCTGAATTTCATGTATTTGCTCATAGTCTGCTAGATGAGTAATACATGGTTCTTCCCCACATCCCCTCCACACCCCAAGAATTAAAGATAGCTTGGGAAGACAACCTTTTCCAACAGGGCAGGGTGGAATGTTAAGGCTACCCTGGGGGATATGAGAAGCAGAGTCTGGAAAAACTGGAAGGCCACATTGGTTTACAAGGTGATCATTTCTGATAATCTCTTAAACGTTTTGCAGCGTTATCCTTTTGCAAAATAAATATGATTGGATTTCTGTAAGAAAACAGTGATGACAAAAGGCAAGCTTTCTAGTTAGTGAGGAGCTAGGTTGTGAGGGCACACATGGATACAGGTGTGGGGGAAGAGCGGACTTGGCAGAAGTGGGGTCACGTGGATAAAGGCATGGGGGGACAGGGCAGACCTGTTAGAAGTGGAGATGGGGTCGCATGGATACAGGCGTGGAGGACAGAGTAGATCTGGCAGAAGTGGAGCCGTAAGAAACCTCTGGACTTTCCCACTCTAGGAAACAGGTCTAATCAATATCTTTCTCATTCACATTGTCATAGCATAACTTGGATTGAAAGGATTTTCTCATTCTAAAAACCACGAAAACCCAGCATTTCCTGAGCAATCACGATGTGCCAAGGATGCTTTTAAAGAGTAAACATGTGCTAATTTGATCTTAAAATATTTCTATGAGATAGATACATCTTTCATTACCTCCTCTCCTTTTACAGATAAAGAAACAGACACTAAGTACCTTACCAAAGGCAATTTAATGGTAGAGGCAGACACTGAACCCAAGCTTGATTCTTGAGTCTGCTTTTAACCACAGTGCTCAGTCATCCTTATCACTCACCAGATTTGGGCGAATGACCATATGTTATTTATAAGATTACATTGAAATATAAAGGGATGTCACTACTGAGATAATTTTGAAAGCTTATTTGAGGATTTTATGATCATTCCTATGTTACGGTTGCAAACATTTTCTTGACAAATGCAACATTGTTAGAATATGTGTATTGTCTCCCAGGGGGATGATTCAAATGACATCTCTCATTTGAATGCACACATTCTGGTTATATTATACTAACATGTCAGGATGTTGAGAATACGGCCAGAATTATTTTGACATCAAAAATTTCTCAAACTTATTATCTGTCCATGTATATATCTCATGAGAATTTAGGGTAGACTTCTCAAAGTTATACTGTGTTTTATTACGCTTTTTGGCAAAAAACCAGAAAAGAGAAGCAAGTTATCCATGAAACTTGTCTGTGATGATATAGTCTGTGATCTTAAAATACTTAAGAATGCCAACTGTATCTAAGGGTGACTTATAGGAAAGGGACAAGTATTTCTGCTCTTTTATCTATTTAGGTATAAATATGATTCTGAAGAAAAGGGAGCTTTGAAGAAAGGGCAAAGGAACCCGCAGATATTGATCATCATATTTACACTCATAAGGGAACGCATCATTATCCAAGACATCTCATCTGATCCTTACAACAACCCCCGGCCACTTCTCCAACCCCCACAAAAAGTAGGCCATCTTATTTGATTCATTTAAAAAATTACATGATTGCCTAAGGCAATGTATTTGGCAGCATTAGAATTTGCAGCCTTCAAATAATTTTTCTGCTACAAAAGTCACTTTCTTATGTCTCTTTTTAAAGGCAGACTGCCACATGCAGAGTCTCATTGGGGTATGTCTGGAAGGCTGACTACCCTGCAGTGTTCGACGGGGTCTTGAGAGCTTGCTTGGAGGTACTAACGGAATGCAGCTACCCCTATATCCCTGACCAAAGAATGTCCGTCCTTCTCGATCTGGGAAGGCTGTCTTCTTTGACCGAGTGCAGGTTCGTGAAGGATGCATGTGGAACAATGAGGGTGGAACAGGACACTGCTGGCCAGCCAGACTGGCTGAATCAGCCGTAATGATGAATGAGGTGACAGATGTTGCAGCCACATCACCCTCACATCCTGATGTCTCTTAACCATCAAGTGAAATTCTGTCCCTTAACTGTTCCTGTACTTTGACATGGCTTTTTCACGTAAGTCTTACCTGGGACTCTACTACTGCCGGGAGTGACACCCCTCTGCTCATAATGGAGCATATTAGCTTCTGGTGAGTGTTTGGGCTATAACTTGCTTTGTCACGTTCAGATGAGATGTCACCTGTCCTCTCCTCTCTCCTTGCTAATATTTTGCTCAAGTTATTTATAGCAGTGCTATCCTGTTTCCCCTTTTTGTCTTCCTTTTCTTCCCAGCCTGTATAGATTGATTATAAAGCCACCTACACTGCAGTTTCTTCAATTTAGCTCCACTTATCTGATTATGCGTTACAAAAGGAAGCAGAAAGTCAGCTGCATTGTGAAGCCACAACAGCAGAACCGTGCAAATGATAGAAACCTAATGATCACAGACAGATCCCACTCACCGGTGCGGAATGGAACGACAGACGCAAACAGCTCTGTAGAAGCCTGTATCCCGCTGATGGAACTTTCTGTTCTGACGTTGTGTGTGTCTTGTCAGATCACTCTTGTCCTTTTACTTCCCCATTTCAGTTATGAAAGTCAGGTGCAGCCTCACGCTATTTTTTAAAATTTATTTTGACAGGTATATGGTCTCTGGGAATGGGAACCCCCAGATCCACTATTGACTGGAACTGTAACACTGTCACAAGTGAAGAATGAGACACCTTTACATTAATGTAAAGCATTTCTAAGAATGATGATCAGAGAAAAAGACAATATTAAACAGATGAATCATAAATATAAAAATAGGGAGAGATAAGCTATCAAAAGATGATTTGTAAGGTAGGGTACACACTGGATGTGCTTTTCAGCTATGTTTTCCATAGTGCAATGTGTAAAAACTCTTTGCTAATTCTACCTTTGCTGGACACCATCTGCTTGGGAAAAAGAGCCCTGATTTGGAATCTTTGATAAAGTAACACCTCAGGGAAAACATCTTCTGCAGTTTGCTATCCTAAGGAGTGAACTAAAACAAGTGTAATATGCCATTTCATTTTAAGGGATTATTTGAAGATAAGAATGATGCTGACAAGATGACAAAGACTTGGCTTTCAGAGAGACTCAAGATGGTTTCTGTATTCACATTTCCTCCCATAATTTCTGGTACATGTATACAGTTTTATAGTGATGGTGAGGAGATATTAACTAACTACTCCCCTTCTCTGTTCCTTGCTACCATGTAGTAATATAGACCTAAGTGCTAAGAAAAGAGCCATCTTATTAAGGATTGAAACATTAATGATTCTAAATGTTCATATCATAAACTGATTTTCAAACCTCATATCTGAATTACATAAATTAGATAAAGATACACAAACACATATCACTTACACATACATACATACACCATTTGAGAAATCCAATCTGTTCAGAATAAAAATGTTCCCATCAGCCACGGTGAAAGGCTAATCATGTAATGATCTACAAAGGAAATGCAGGGACAGATATGGATTAGCTCTGCTTCCATATATTGGGTGGCTGCGAATGGATTAGCATAATCATAAATTTGTTCCAATTACAGAAGGCAATTATCAGAGACCAACTTACAGCATTATCAAAATGAAATCAGCAAAGTGCATCCACATTCCAGGTAGATGCCACTGAGTTAATGGTGCTTAAAAATAAAAAAAAGATACTATACTCATTCATCTTTCATCCCTTTGATTACTGTACATGCTATACAAGTTTCCTTTCAGACGACAAACACAAAGCCATCATGAAAAATGAAAAAAACAGACACTCAAGCAAGCAAATATATAATAACATAATAACACCACTGCAAAATAACTGACGTCAAGCTCTACAATCTTGTATGGATAATTTCTCTAGATCAGTAGTTCAGATAATGCTTTTTAAGTTTTAGACAGTAATTCACATCATCACTTGTAGTCTCTCCAAAATATTGATTAGGAATAAAACTGTGACTAAGCTTATCATTATCTGCTCCAAACAAAGGTTCTTTGTGCAGAAATGTAGGCTGTTTTGCCAAGGCAGCACCACTGTTATTCATACTGTTTTCACTTTGCTTTCTCATTACAAATAGGATGGGGTGCCTTGTTAGCCATTGCCAAGCTGGAACGGGCATAAGAGAATCAAATGTAGTTTCATGAAACAGGCAACAGACTCATACTCCACATTTTGAAAGCTGGAAAGACTATTCAGTTTAATTAGCTAAGATCATACATTTATATTAGAATGTGCCCAGCACCTAAGGAGACAAACATTAGAGACTCAAGAGTTAAATTAATAAGAAAGACAAAAGGTTATTTCTATTGTACAAATTACAATGGGTTTGAGTATTACAAAGGTGAGTCCAGAGGGGCTGGGCTAGGGTAAGGAGGAGAAGAGAAGCAGAAGTAACCTTTACTTGTACTGATGGTCCAGTATGCCTTGGATACTGTTTTAGGCTCTTTTACATCTTAAACCACTTGGTGCAGTGGACATGGTCAACTACATTTTTACAGTTAATAACTGAGCACCAAAGACCTGATATAGTCAGACGTGCTCAGAATTCTGCCATCTATGAGCAAACAAATAATCTTTCCTTTTTCTTAATCATCTCTTGCATTCTTTAGCAAATAATCACCCCTTGTCATCACATTTCAATATGGATTTTACCCGTATCGATTCACTGAGACTGCTCTTGCTAGGGTTTCCAATGACCTAAAAGTTATATCGGCACACACTATACACTCTTTGTATTCTATATACTATTAGTATTTTCAGGGGTAATGGGGATTGTTCTTGAATTTTCTCTTCCACTGCTCTTCTTTTTTAAAAAAATAACACTGTGTGTTCTCTTTGCACCCCTCTGACCACTACTATTCTGTCTGTCTCTCTTGTTGCCTTTTTCTCTATGCAAACATGAAGTACTGTATTTCTTCTCGGTGGGCTCTTCTCCACATCTTACCAGACTATACCTCCCCATGTGATATCACTAGAATCATGAGGCATTTACAGTCAGACACCGAGTATCCACCAACTCTCTTTAGTTCACTGACTTTCCTGATCTATAGCCTTGCATGATGTCTGCTCAGCCTCAACCTTTCTTATACTTCAAAGACACTTCAAACTCTACATGCGGAATTGGGTTTAAGATATTTTATTTTTTGCAGAAAAAAGAAAGTAAGAGATGCTTTCCTTGCCTGTTTGATATTAAAATATTTGATCCATATCAGCTGACAACTGAGATTTACTGAACCATTACAATTAGCTTATTACCATGGCAAATATTGACACTATATTGAATTAGCAAGTTGTAAAGGATTAGATGTTTGCATGTACTTCTGCTGATAGTACAAATCAGTACATCCCCTTTGTGGGATAATCGTGTAATTTTTAACCAAAACTGAAAATACTGATAACATTTAATGTAAATTTTCATTGGTTACAATGGAGTAGTAAAAATCCAGAGATATATGCTAAGATGTTCATTACAGTCTTTTTTTTAATAAGAAAGAAACCAGAACAACTTAAATATTCAGTAATACAACAAATTAATTATGTACAGCTATGCTCATTCAATTATTACCTAATGGAAAACAATGGAATCATCAAAACAAGCAAACAATTTCTAACTTAATAAAAGGGGGGAAATCTCCATGAGACACTGAGTATAAAAAAGCAGATCATAAAACCATATATTTATGATCTCTACATTCAAACACCTTCACAACAGCTTGGAAGGCAGTTTACCACATGTTATTTGGGTGGTGGAATTTTCAGTTGTCAACATTTTCTTTATAGGGTCTAGATTGCTGTGAATTTCAGTCTTAGCTCCAAACATTTCTGAGGGCCAGACATTTCTGGCCCTCTCCTTTACAATGACGGTTGTGCTCCGTGGTCCCATTTTGGTTTGCCTGGGGGTCATACAACTCATTCTGGCCAATGAGTCGACAGGAGAGGTGACTGCTCCGTTCCAGGACTGAGTATTTAACGATCTGTGCTGACACCCTCTAGACTTCTCCTTCTCTGCCTGCCATGAAGGCTCACCACTGTTTGGAGAATGGCTACTTTATTAGCCTGGGACTTGGCAGGAATGGTGTTACGAAACAGAGCCCTGAGCTGATACGTGATGGTCATGCAACATGAAAGGAAAATAAATCTTTGTTGTGTTAAGTTACTGAGATTTAGTCTGCTGCTTTATCTAGCCCATCCTTTTTTTTTTCTTAACAATCTATATTTTATATATAAGCCAGGGGAGAAAAGCCATTTTCATCAAAAAAAGCAAATATATGTTCACAAATTTGAAAAAACAAAACAAAACAAAACAAACCACTTTTTAACGCTGTTGAATCTCTAAGAAGCAAACAAATTCTCTTCAATTGCTTATATTTTGTTTCCATAAATGAACACATTAACTAGAAAAGCAGTCTGTTTCTAGATGGTTAGCAGGCGAAGTGACTGTCTCATGTTACTTTTTATCTTCATAGCTGTTCTTACCTGCATAATCTTTCACAGTTTAGATGAGGGATAATGAGTCATTGTATTAAAACTCTACCCTCTAAATCCATGGGGAGAAATCTGAATGAAACTTTATTACTTTTATATGTCACACTTACTTCAGTTGCCAATAAAATTTCACTAACAAAATTCAGCTGTTCGTTTGTTTTTATTTTTTTTAAATAACATAGGGTTTGCAAATATTCTAAGAGGACTCTAAGAAGAAGTGACTTTGCATATCCAACATTTTCTCATTTGGGGAGGGTGTTTATGTTTCTCATTTTAATCAGCCCAGTCAATTAAATTGGATGGTTTCCTATTTGTTTCTATCCAGTTTATTCTCCTCTTCTTTGCATTCTGGTTTTTATGAACTACCTCAAAGCTGTTGCTCGGTCTTCACAACACTATAGGGAATATTTAAAAAATAAACTAAATTGCCTTTGTGACTTTTTTTTTCAAACTTGCTGAAAATGAGATTTTTCTACAGCTTCTACTTCATAACCCCCTCCTTCCATTTTAATTTACAACCTGGTACTAAAATGAGCTTACACTATTCCATTAATGTCACTAGGGGAGACACTTGTTTCCTATACAATGTACAGATTAGTCTACAATTCTCCCCACTCCTATCCTTGATTGTCTGACTTTATAGCTGCCTGTATGTAATATATTTAACAGGTTATTTGCCTTAAAGTTCCAGTGTTTCCATATCACTCACTGTTTCATGGACATACACTTACAGAAATACATACATTTACCGGGGAACATACACTGCTTTCTGGAAGAGGTAGTGGTGGTTAAAGATTTCTCCTAATGTGCTTAGAGAGTCAGTCTCTAATAACAAGCACACTCAACAAAGGAAAATCATGATCAAAATGGTCAAAGATGAAAAATATACCCAACTTTGGAACTGGATATGTGATTACTTATTTTAGAATAAATACATATGTATATAAATATATACATATATATCTTAAGTGAGTGTATAGATCTTAAAGAATCAGTTGAACAAAGGTTTTAGATAGCCAGTAATGTTAGACTATAAAGACGGTCAAGAGTTGACTCTGTGTAGTACTTACCCACTAACCTAGTACAGTTAATCACCTAGTCTTCTGTAAAATGAGAGCAATGGTACCTTTATTCCTCTTCCCCTCACAGGGTGTATGGAGGTTTGAAAATGAAATTAGTCTTGAAAGGATTTTTGTTAAAGTGTAAAGCAGTAAATGAGTGCAATGCAGTAGAGATTCTAGAAAAACAGTCTCATTTGGCTTCATTCAGGGTGCGAACTCGGGAGGTTAAAAGGATGAGACTAGAACAATCGGCACTGCATACCACTCATGTATTTTGGACTCAACCCTGAAGTCACTAAACAGCTACTGAAAGATTTTAACCAGAGGAGTTTTGTTAAAGAAAAACCATTTTGATAGCAATGTGGTAGGGGCCAGGTGACGAGGGGGATTAGAGGGACCAGATGGGATGTCATCACTGCACTAAGAGAGAGAAATGATAGGGCAGTGGGATAATGTCGGAGAAAATACAATGCAAAATAATTAGAATGAATATGCTGTGATCACTAAAAATGAGAGACAGGGTGAATGAAGAAAGGGAGGAATCTGAGTACTCAGAAGTTCCCAACCTGTACTTTTAACAAAGATGAAGGGATTCTCAATTTTCAAGGTCAAGTGTCTGTCATTTTTAAGAATTAATCATTAAATAAACAACTGGACCCACCAGGGAAACAGACATCTCAGCAATACACAACCAATGTTTCTGATTTGGGAATAAAGTACATTTATACCCGGCATAGCAGAGCAATAATCAATGGAAACAATGCTTGTTTGTGGGCTGCAGGTTGGCGGTGATCATTTTATAGGTCAAACTATAAAGTAACTTTATAATTCTTAAGTTAAGATGAAGTTACTCTGCCCTTTAAATATATCTGACTTTCGACTGTGGTCAATAAGTGCAGTGCACAAACATCAGAAGTAGCATATCCAGAATGCAGCTCTGGAAGACAGCAATCGATGATTTCTGGGTATAAGAGACAAGCTGTGAATCAGTTTATTTTACACACACACATACACACACATATATACATTTTCATATGTATGTATATAATACACATACACATATATTCATATATACGCACATATAAATATATATGTGTATACACGAAGGTCATCATAGTATCTGGGAAATGAGGGAATTCTATTGGAGAATAATTATGATTACAATCCACCCCCCAGTTTGAAAATCATTCTCTAGTCCTCTGGCTCTTCTATGTCTATACATTTTCATCCTCAACACTCAACATCACCGCCACCCAAATGGTCTAGACAGACTTACAGGCTTGATTGTAGAAAACAGGTGCCTACTTTAACATCCTGTGAATATTTAGCTTGTCATAAATATGCCTGCTACTTTTAGGCCAAAAGACTCCTGTCATCAAATTGCCTACAGCTGTCACTGTAATCAATAGGGTCAAGCTGTCTAGTGCTGAAGACCAGCAACAAGGTGAAATGATTGGGTCTGTGGGGACTACAACAGACTGGACTAAAGAGAAGCCTTTTTGGCCAGGCAGGGGCCATTTTCTAGTAGACTCAGGGCCACCTAGGGAGCAGGAATGTGCTGGCTGTTTGTCCTCTGCTCTGAGCACTGTACCTAGACGCACTGGTGGCCCAAGTCTCTCCTCTCATGGGTGCATATGTGCACACTGCCTGGAGGCAAGTAAATCCCCTTCATGGAGCCTAAGTGTGGGAACGACCCACCCGCTTCCAGCAAACTTGAAACTGCAGACTTTTTATGGTGTCTTTCCTTTTGGGGGGCTGTTCATTTTTTAGCCTGAATTTACTTATGTAAAAATGTTAGCCGGGATGTGATACACTTATGGAGGGGAGGGCTTTAGCGCTACCTGTTTCAACCTCCCTCCACCCCATCCCAGGGCCCTGGAGCTCTAGGATTCTTTCCCTGAATTTCTAATTTTGCTTTAAACCAAGACTCATCTCTTCCAAGTTCTAATTTTCTTCCCACAAATCACAGACTGAGTGCCGTGGTTTATTTTCTCATCCACACATCTGCAATCCTGATCAACCTTGGTGCGCATGCAATATCACCAGAGGGCATCATCTGCTTCCCGAAGGCTGCTCCCTCACAAAAGCACAGGGTCTGCCTTGCCTGGTCCTGTCCCTTCAGTGAGTCTAATGACAGACAGGGCTGCCAGACCACGTCTGAGGACAGAATCAGATTTCACTTAAATCAGGCTAAACTCCTATGTGCAGTTTTGTTTTTAAAGCCTTTGTTTTGCTTCCTTTCGACTCTATTAAAAGCAAGTGATACAAAGCAGCACACGACCCCTGCAGTTTACACCAAGAAAGTGCTGGAATAGGTACACGTTTATGACAGTACTCAGTTCTAGCTGCAGAAAATGTATTTTGCAATCTCTAGTCCTTTTTTCTCTGAGAAAAGAATGCTGGCCAACTGATGCTAGGTCTTCTGTCAAGGAATCTGGAGTAGTAGTAGGGAAAGCAGCAAGAAACTAGTCTCAAGTGGCTGGGGGCATAAGAAAAGCAGCAGGATTCATGGGGGGGGGTGGGATGAGGGGGAGTTCCCCAGTGGTGAAGACTTCTCTTTTCCCCCCATTCTTTTAAAGGGTTGATTCCAGCATTTGACGTAAAGATAAGCCTGGAAGTGGGGGCTAAGGGACCAGCACATAGAACCTTAAGCGGGAAGGAAAGTTAATCATCGCAGAAATAAAGGTTAAAATTGTAGATTTTTCTCTCTCTCTGATTTCTTTCCATTGAACTTTGCCAATACAGAGCCCTCATTCACAAATCCTCTCAGAGATGTTTAACCAGAAATGGGATTAAACTAGAAACAAGGGCATTAAAAATTAAACCAGAAACAAGAGCACCCTGGAACTGACATGCTTAACACCAAACTTGGATTCAAGATGCTGAGTTTTCTCCTTTCTCAGCAAAGAAGGTCTCATTATTTCAACCATTCAAAATCTAAAATAGTCTTGTCATTATCTTTTAAACAAGCTCCTCTCTCTACCGTTGAAAGTCATAAACGCTTCTTATGAGGGGCCACTTCTATGTGTTTAGGGATGTACCTTGCAGTATTTAACCTGAAGGCACCAGAGGTATTTACATGTCACCTTAGTGTCTTTATCTACTAGCAGCCCTCCCAGTGATCAAGACTCCTCAGTAACACCTTGGGCTTGGAGATTTGTGGGGAGAGGGAGAACGGTGTCTTGCTCTAAGCTCATTTTCTGGACTGCAGAAATCAAAAGCCAGGCATAGTTGATCAGCCAGCAGCTGGCTGTTGTCAGCAAGAATTTGTTGTGGACAGCCCCAGAGAGAGGGAATCCATCCATTCCCAAAAGACTCTCTCACACGCTAATCTCACAGTGTTATTTTATCTCAGCAGATCACTATCCATGCAACTCTGCTCTCCTCTGCCTCCCTTCTCTCCCATTTGCCCTGTTTCACAGCATAAAGCAACTCCCAGCAGAATCGGAGTGATGAAGGGATGTCTTTGGTGCTGCATACATTACTGGGATCAGAACTAAATGCTGGGTGATAAACACCACCAGCGAGTACAGAATTCTCCAGGAGAAAATGATCTTTAATGCAGTAACTCTTAAAAGTAGCTGCATGTGACAATGCTAAATACCATGAAGTCTTGGTTACAGATCACAGACTTCAAAATGCCTGAATATTAAAGAAGAAAGCGGCAGTGGAGCAACTGAAGTGAGTCAAGGAAGCAACTAAGAGAAAATCACATTCATCAGACTTCTTCTTTTCCTCTGGCCAGCTCTAGGCAAAACCCACAATATAGATACCACCTTTTTTTAAAATTCATTGTTTCATCTCTTCTCTCTTCTTCCCATGTTCCTTAGTCATCCTTTTTCTGTTATGTTCTGCCCACAGAGATACAATCTGAAGGCAATTACTTGAGGGAAGAATACAAATGACATAGCCCCCAGCCAAATAGTTTAATCTAAGAAATGACTCTCTAATAGTGGAATTCCCGGTAAGAATGGGGAAAGGAAACTAAGGTAGAAATTGATGGAGGTTTGGAAAATGGAATCATCTTTGAATTATACCCTACATCTTCATTCAGGTTCTTTTCCACAGGGTTGATTGGTACTTTAATTCTATTTATTTTGTTTCCTTTCTAAAATCTGGTGATAGTGTTGTCATGGTTATAGCAGTGGTGATCAGAGGCTCAGAGTTGGATATAGCGAGCTTTCCAAGTGCTGGCCCTGAAAAATTCCAGTTATTACTAGTTCCCTTCACAATGCTCTTTCTTGCTCTAACAATGTGGAAGAGCCAGGTAGAAACCATTCTTGCTGAACGTGCAGGTGATGTGAGAACAATTCCATTTAAATTGCTGTCACCTTCAAGATGGAGCATGAGCTGTGACCTGTGTGCATGTGTGTATGTGTGTGCGTGCACATACACACTGCTGCTCTCTCACCTTGAAGGTTCACGTTCAAGAATGAATGGAGGCACACAACTTGAATTGCTACAAGGAAGTCAGCAATCACCATAAAATGTAACCTGGGTAATGAATCTAAACAAACCTCCACCATATCCTCAACCCATCACTTGGTTTACTAGCTTCATCTTGCTCAGGTTTGCTTCTGTGATCATACTGTTATGCCATCAGAATAATAAAAGACATAAATCTTCATTCCACAGAATTGATCACATACCTAGGCGAAGAGGAGGTCACTTTACCTGCTATATTGTCTGAACAAATCCATCGAGGGTTCTTGAGTCGCTTAATCATGGAGCTGTCATTTGGTTTGGGTAAGCATATTTTCCCTTCATTAGATTTAATACATAATCTCATTATAGGAATCTGACACTGTGCACAGACTCTCAACTCATAAATCAGCGTCTACTTCTATTTCTAAGGCCCCAAAAAGGGGAATAAAAGCAACCAAATGTGATAAAAATGTGCCGCGTAACATAATATCCACCGTTCAGATCACACTATCTTGCCACTCCACCATGGGTTTTCATTGCTGATTTATCCTAGTCCCAGGGTCATGCGGATTAGCAGGCTGACTTCTACTTTTCTGTGTAATCCGACAGTCAAAAAAATACTCCACTCACAGAATCTTTCCAAAAGGTCATCTCAACTTTTTTCTCATCTAGTCATAACAGCTGTATATTTTTAAAAATTAACAATATACACACGTGAGCACACTCAGACCACTCACATCAATTCACATATCTTGTACTTTGCTGTTAAGTGGGATGAACAAATGATGAGGCAACATATTTTTGGGGAAAAGAATAATTTTATTCCCAGTGAAAGAGATTTTCTAAGTGCTGGCATGTGCTTGCTGACATATAAAGACTAGACAGTCATAAAATACTTTCTGTGGACATAATATACTTCCATTACAATTTTTTGAAAAAGTTTTTAAACTAAGACTTTCTTACACAGTCAAATTGGAGTTGTTTCTCTGTTCTGTAACATTTTGACCCCTAAATGATCATTAGTCAATTGAGGCCATATAATTTATATTTCAGCTCTGAAGAGGAACAAAGCCAATCTAAGAAGAGGTGAGTTCTATTCATAATTAGGAAAACATTACAAAATGCATTTGTTAACTTACACATATCTTCCTGTGTCACACAAATGTAGTCATTATATCTCTGATAGTACAAGTTAGAGCATTTAATTTCAACCCTTCCTTGTCTTACTGTCTGACTTTTCCAAGCTTCATCTAAATTTTCCTGTTACTTATGAAGTCATAATCGTGTGCCTTGTTGTTTCAAACATTCTTTACAATTCTCCTCTCTTAATTTCAAATTTGTTGAACATCTGTTTACTCACATCATCCAACAAAATGGTAGAAATGTTAAAAAAAATTATTTTTTATATTTATTTTTTATTTATATGGGGAACTTAACCCTTTAGGCTCTTTGAGAAGCATTATAAACCTAGCTACTGTCTTCTTTTGCTTATAGAGATTAGTATAGGTACTTAAGAATCTAATGTGGTCCAAGGTACAAAAAAAAAAATTCCAAGAAATTTGAAACTTTCAACTAGGTGTTTGAACAGACAGAATGTGGTGATCAAGAGTAACTAATTTCATTATTTAAAAAAATATATTCTCATGGTAAAGTACTGAATATAGTTTCAGACTAAGGTTAATGTTTGTGAGGAATGTGTGGTATGTGTATCTTCCTGCTTGTTATATTATTTAAAAGAGGATGAAAGAGAATGAAAACACACATATATACCTGACTGTCTTATAGAGACTGAAATATAGCATAAAATCCACTCTGAACTTTACTGCTGAGTTTCCTGTGTGAAGACTAGAGTGTGTAATTCAGACTTTGGAAAACATACTGTTACTGGTACTTATGCTCTAGGGAATGCAAAAGTAAGGAGAGATAGAGGGGGGGAGGGAGGGAGAGAGAGAGAGGGAGGG